>VMBQ01001398.1:0-20387 GCA_007657795.1 Dreissena rostriformis | reverse complement strand
GTTTTTTCTTACATATATATATATGTGTGTGTAAACATAATATATACATTTTTAAGTAAATGACACTTATTTTGACAATCTCATTTAAACAACTTGTAGCGCGTTTCTCTTTAAATAAAACAGTCTATTGTTTTGTTGAACAATGAGATGGTGAACCTCGTGAAGCGATCTTATCAATCAGTGACATAGCTTTTATTTATCAAGGCGTTGTTACGTTAGACGTTGTTATTCACATATTTTTTTATAATTAATGTCATTGTTTATTTGCATGACCAATTGAATATGCACCTGCTTCAGTATGTCAAAATGTGATACAAAACTGCACTTGGTATGCGCAAATGCTTTTGCAGTATAAATACCTTTGTATATAGCGTCACTTTTGTAATATGTACTTCATATTATACATCAATTCGCATGTTTTCACTGAAAACTTTAAATTGTTTGCACATGTTTGTATTGTATGCGGTTCTTATTAATACGGCTTGCAGCTAGATTAAGTGAGGTAAGAAATTAAATCATTGTTTTCACTAATATCGCCACTTAATAAGAGTAGGCAGAG
This sequence comes from Dreissena rostriformis, assembly GCA_007657795.1. Classification (NCBI taxonomy): domain Eukaryota; kingdom Metazoa; phylum Mollusca; class Bivalvia; order Myida; family Dreissenidae; genus Dreissena; species Dreissena rostriformis. The sequence goes on along the minus strand of VMBQ01001398.1, from coordinate 19,828 downwards.
CGGCTTATTATTTGTTTCGATAACTTTGCTTACGATTTCCGACTTTTAAAAGAATAGGTAATGACAAGCAGAAATATTTCTGATGACGTTTTAACATTATTTATCATTTATGTTTGTTAATTTTAAGTTAATTAAGCGAATATATTCAAATGTAGCAAAGTTTTTGCATACTTACTTGATCTAGTTAACTTAGTGAATATGGTCGAATTATCATCATTCAAATCAAGTAAAGAAGCGAAACAAACAATCAGGCAAACATCTCTTTTGGCCCCAAAACCATTTACGCAGATTGTTTGACCAAATTCGTCCATTTTATAAATAACTTGTTTTAAGCAAGAATTCCGCACTTACCAACAATTTCACAACTAATTAAGAATTTCCGCTAGGTCTGACAACTGTTCTCTTGGTAGTTTTTCTGTCTGAAGCACCAATCTATTAATACAGTATGATTCCATTAGTGCCGAGATTATCAATCGCGTTAAATGCTTTTTCATTCTATACAAATTGTACAGCTAATGACAACGCGTTGTTGTTATTCTTTATGTCTTTGTTTTCAATTCCCAAACGGTAAATGCAGAGATCGCGGTCAAACAAAATATGTTTTGTAACATCAAACATTTTTTTTAAGTTGCATTTGACGCCATACACACTGTCATGTAATACCATCGATTAACGAAACATATCACCATGTATTCTACACAAAACTGCAGGATGGCAATTTAAATAAAAATACATTATCATGTTGTAACATGGGCCTTTTATGCACGAAGAATGTATACTTTCAAGTCTCTATTAAAAAATTGTATACGAAATTATAAAACATATTTAAACACATACGTTATATCATTCATGTAAATTATAAAACCTCGTTAAATTCTTCCGTCGAACATATACTTAATGCATTCTTACAACAAACTTTTCTTCAACGGTCTAGAACATTAGAATCGTCCACATCATCTCACTAGTTGTCTTATTGGGTGTATATATTGGTAGGGTTCAAGTACGTGTTTCGATGGGATGCCAGTATTGAAGAAGTCATCAAACGTGACATTTTAACAACGAACGTGGTATCAATTGTAATTGTCATATAATTCTAACGCTGAACACAGATTATTCCGCCACATTAATTTTTCTCAAAGAGTCGTACTTGTTAGACCAAGCACCATGGTCACACAATAGTGCTTTTTGGCTTAATTTATTAATGGTTCAAATTTGTGCGCAATTGTTAATCTATTAATTTTGGTGTAATTAAGCGTGGTATACATTTGAGAAACACGAAGCCGATTAAAAACGTGTGTGGTATTAATGATCAAAGACAACTTACACTCACTTACCAAGGTAGCGATCCTGCGAACACATATCCTGTATTAGTTGGAAAAATGAAACATATCGGAAACAAATAGTTCATAACAAGCAAACTCGTCAGATCATAATAAGCATTCCAATCAGATAAAATTTATAACAATTGTATTAGGTTGTAGGACAATTATTCACTGCACCAACGAACAGCATGTTCATCTCACTGAAAAAAAGTGAAGGACACATTATTAACTCAGATACATGGTATATAGATACTGCTTACTTTGTACACAATCTTGCAACAAATAGAGGACATTTGTTCATGTCAGTGTAAGATCGTGTGTTATTCCACGAGTGATCACAGAAAAAATATTTTCACGAGTGGCGCAAGAAAATAATTAATAATAATTTCCCTTTCTCTGAAAAGTGACCCTCTCTCCCGTGGCGTGCCTCAATACATTGAAATGACGTCATTTGTTGACGAAATGACGTCATTTTGTTTACGATATGACGTCATTATTCCTGGGAAATTCTTCATTTAAACTTTTTTACCATGTAAATAAACGGTTAAAAAAAGCATAAAATTAATAGAAAATTTGTTGGATTTGGTGGAATATCGATTTTATTTCACTCGTGACCATAGAAAAAATATAAACACGGATATAAACAAGGGAAGAACATCTTGATATGATAATCTTAAAATAGAAAAAGGAATTCCGAAAATGTGTTCTTTTCACCGGTGAAAAAAATAATCGTTCTTTTCACTGCTGTTATTTCACTGCAGAAATGTCATATTTTATAATTAGGTATAAAGAAATCTTTTTATTACTTTTAATACACCAATGTTGATGGCTTATTACGAAAATGGACACAGTTTAAAAATCGCGTTCGACAACCTTATACCATCGAAGTTGTCATATTGATTGTGTGAAAAAGAAATATATTTGATATTACATAATGCGTTCTTTCTTTATTGCATTGACATTGTTATCAGGTGAACAAAGATTAACACCTACGTATACACGTCCGTTGGAAAAGTGTTTTGCAATAAGCAATTATGTCAAGGACTAATGTTCCAAAATTATTTGGCTGAACTATTATCGATGCGACTGTCTTGTAACAGACGTTTTCAGGATAGTTGTATGGCACACTCGTATGGTCCCTTAAATGTGAGACGTAATTATGTGTCGTGTTCTGAGAAAACTGGGCAAAATGCTTGTGCTTAAAGTGTCATCCCAGATTAGCCTGTGCAGTCCGCACAGGCTAATCCGGGACGACACTTTTCGCCTTAACTGGATTTTTGCTAAGAAGAGACATCATTTAAACAAAAAATTCCATAAAAGCGGAAATTGTCGTCCCTAATTAGCCTGAGCGGACTGCACAGGCTAATCTGGGATGACAATTTACGCACAAGCATTATGCCCAGTTTCTCAGAACATGACACAATTATGTTTCGATTCTGGTATGCACATTTATCACGGTTGTGGTTTGTTCTGTCGCACATTAGCGTGGGTTGTAACGTATATACCAAGCGACCTTTCCTTTAGTTTGTTGTATGCACACATCCAAGGAGCGATTCAACTGATGGAACAATAGTAAGAAACGAACACAATACTAAAACACATTTTATCGTTTAAATGCAATCGAGGTCAGACATTTTCATATAATCTATATATCGTCTTAAATATTTTGTCTGCATGATTAAGGAGGATATTCGATTTCAAGTCGGTAACTCTGATTATCATAACCTCTTAAGACAGGAAACGAAAACGACACTTATTTAATAGGTTTTTGAGTAAGCATACACGAAGTGTGTCGTATTTTATGTGCTTACTTAAAATTCGAATTTAGGTGTATTTTTTAGATAATATTGTATATCATTTCTGATTTTGCATATCCAATTTGAGGATAAATACGTTACTTGCAATAACCAAAACATTTATAGTGCTTATTTTTTTTATATATCTCGAAAGCATTCCCCGTACCAAATTGAAGTGAATCTTGGCGGTATCCGTATTTTGGCTTACAACAAATGATGCTGACTGCGTTATTTCTTCATTCACAACGCGATATATGGACTTTTTCATAAACTTGTATATTTAAAATGTATATACACGTATAAAGATTGTACACATAACAATTCAAAGGCTTTAAACATTAAAAGGTAGGAACAAAGAAAAGTAATATTTACTGTTCTGAAGGACCCTTTCTTGTAATACTGACTATTGTCTGCTGAAGTATACCGAGATACGTGTTTTCGAAATTATACTCTCTAAACACCGTAAGATAACTGGTTATTCCTCTGAATTAATTTTTTTTTAATATACGTTTTCGAACATGGACGTTGTAATGCATTACAACAATTAAACGCATTAATGTCCAAAACATAAACAATTTTAGTTACACAAAGTCATTTACATGCATTAAAACAAATGCTAATTTACAATGCACCTTAATGTATTTGTTTTAAAACGGGTTATGTCTTAAAATGGCCACTGTTATTAAGTCGGTAATGGACATGATTATAAAAACATGATAATACCGTTGCTTGCTGTTGATCGATTAAAATTGTTACACTTTTTCATGGATACTATTTGCTTTTTGCATAATGCCTCGTGCGATTCTGTGAAGTTTTAGTTGAATATCTTTACATAACTATGACTTGATTATTTGAGATATACATTTGTAAAACACTTCGCAGCTTAAAACGTTTTGTACCATTACAAATCATATTCATCTTACACTAACGTTCGAAGGTAGCAATCTATGCGAACACACATCCTGTATTTGCTTGCAAACTCGAAAATATTTGATAGTACATACTTCATAAGCAAAAAATGTAAAAAAATCAGATCATATTAAGAACTCTTACCAGATTACATTTATAACAACTGTATTTCATTTTAGGGCATGAGCTCACTGCACCTACGAACAACATGTTCATCTAATTGAAAATCAGTGAGGAAAACATAATGAAATCAGATACAATTTTCATATATACTGCTTACTATAGTGTGCTATTATTATTATTATTTAATAAACCCATTTTTTTTTACTTTTAATACACACGTGTTGATGGCAAAGTACAAAAATAGACACAGTTTTATTTCCTATTGATTTTGAGAAAAAGAAATATGTTTGATATTACATACTGCGTACTCTTTTATTTGCAGTGATATTTGTATCCGTTGAACAAAGTTAAACACATGTGATTACATGAACCGTGTCGTAGTGTTTTCCAACAAGGAAATCTCCTTCAAGGAACAATTTTCCAATAATAATAGTATGTAATAATATAGCCACAACTATTTGGCTGTATTATTCCAGATGCGATGTTTGTTACAGACGTTTCCAGGATAGATAAAATAGACACTCGTCTGGTATCTCAAACTTGAGACGTAATGATCTTTTTTATTACAGTTATGGCTAGGTCTATTGCACAAGAGCGTGGGTTAAAACGTATATACAACGCGACATTTCTTTTAGGCTGGAACATAACACGTCAAAAGAACGATGAAACGGGCGGAACAACAAAATGAAACGAACACCATACTAAAACCATTTTTATCGTTTTAATACTATCGAAGTTAGAAAGGATTTTTAAGTTCAAGACGGTAACTCGAAGAGTTTAATGGTATATTTCATTATCTTACCCTTTTTAAAAAGGAACTGAATAGGACACTTATTTAAAAGCGTTTTGCGTAAACATGCACGTAGTGACATGTTTTGTATTTTATGTGCTTATTTAAACAATTGGAATGTATAGCTGTATTTTCGAGATTATAGTTTATTCCATTTTGTTTAAATTTATTGTTTGAACGATGTTGCATATTCAGTTTGAGAATACGTCCGTTACATAAAGTCACAATTTCACACGTAATGACACTCTAATGACGTCCATCATTCCTGATTAAATTCTTAATTATAATATGTGTTCGTAAAATATAGAAATAAACCTCGACTATTTAATTAAAACATCAAAACAGGGACCGGTTGAGAACAGAACCAGCAATCGAAACATTTTCAGAAGAAGTTCGTGTTTATGTCCCAAAATGTGAAATAAGAAGTGGGTTGATGATTGCCTATATGTTTCACTGCTTAAAATAAGACCGTTTTTCCAAGACCGACTCCCAAGTCGTCATTTGTCTACGCACTTATTTTTAGATGGAAAAAACCCTCATATAATTAATGAGAAAGTCACCACGCCGCCTTTCCTTAATGGGAACCGGAAGAGGCCACATAAATCACACATAATTGGCATTGTTGCTTAAGTGAACATTTAGAACCACTGAATTGGGTACAACAAGACATATGAGATCCATTAAAATACAATTGAAACCTGCGTTTGTTAACATAACTAAGAATCACATTCCAGCATATGCATTGTTTTGCATTGAGGAATAATGCGTTACACACGTAACTTACACACACAATATAACTATATTTGTATTCTTTCCAAACGAGGTAAACAAATAACACATACCCGGTACTAATAACGCTTTAAAATCACACACAATGCTTTTGTTGCAACAAAATTATGTCAAAAGAACATCAATTTATCCTTTAAAAATATGATCTAGTTGCCTCTAAATTAGAGATTTGAGTTGTTGTTCATGCATGTTTCTGAGTCCCATCACCAGTCAATTATCATCATCATCATCAAACCCAATTTCAACATAACCCAATTATAACCATCACTGTAATAGCTGCAATGATCATAGAACAAATGCAACATCAACTTGTCTTAAAAGGTGTCACTATAATCAAAAATTACGAGCTAAGCTGCCACATCCCCTGGAAGACGTATTTTTCCAACAGACCAGAAACCGCTCCGACCTCTTGCGGCCATATGGACCGGAACAATTTTTTGGAATCGGCTGAGATATCATAAGAAAAAAGTCCCGAGAAATTGTAATGACGATTTGGCAAAAACGTTTATTCCGAGAGTTTTCAGAAGGTTTCAATATAGCCACATAAGGACAATTGCCTCACTCTCTGGCATGACATGTTTTTCAAATGACGGAAATTTTTTCAAAGTCAACTGAGATAATAATAAAAACAAATGTTCTAAGCAAATGACATGATGATTGAGCAAACAAATGGGGCTTCCAGAGTACTCAAGACGTTATACTATTACCATATAAGGAAAACTGCTCACCGCCTTGCAAAAGATCGAAACAATTTTCCGAGTCAGTTTATATATCATGATAACAAATGTTCTGAGCAAGTTTCATGTTGAAAGGGCAAAAATGTGATTCCAAGAGTGTTAAGTTAAGATGGTTTTACCATATAGGCATATAAAGAAAACTATTTCGCCCCCTGGAGGACATGTTTTTCATCTTGTTTTGAACTCGAAATATCATTAGAACACATTTTGAGTAAGTGTATGATGATTGGGCCAAAATGATACTTATAGAGCGTAACGAGGTTTCACCATAATTATATAATAAAAAATTACAACGCTCCCTTGCGGACATGTTTTTCAACCGACAAGGGCCATTTTCGAACTCTGCCGAGATATCATAAGCAAATGTTAAAGCAAGTTTCATGATAACTGGACTACAAATGTGAATTGTAATGTGTTATAAAGGTTTCACTATAGCCATGTTACACCACCACGCCATTGGCCGACATGACATTGTTTTAAAAAGAATGGAACCATTTTAAAACTCGGTCGAGATATCATAAAAACAAATGCTATTAGAAAGGTTCATTATGACCTTAACATGGTGTACAAGGTTTCACTACATCCATTTAAGATAAACTGCCAAGCTCCCTGGACGCATATTTTTCAAAGGACCGGAATCATTTTAGAACTTTGAATTGACTGGAAAAGATATTCTAAGCACGTTTTATGATGATGGGACAACAAAGGTTACTTTTAGAATGTTCACAAGCTTGTACTTTAATTTGACATAGGGACCTAGTTTTTGACTTCACGTATTCCAGTTGTTATTTCGACAGCGATATGATTATGAAACTAATCTGACCAAGTTGCATGAAGATTGGCTAATGCACGTGACCTCTAGAGTTATATCAAGGTAAATTTTGACGACGAATGACATACGACGAACGACGCAAAAAAAGTGATCGCAAAAGCTCACCATCGACACGTTGTGCTCACGTTGTGCTCACGTTGTGCTCACGTCATCTAACCAAATAACGTGTAGATGTCACAAAACAAAAGCACTTATTTAATAATATTCATAATTCTACCTTACCCACAATTTCTTCCAGACATTTACAGTCTCTCTTGCGTCAGTCTAATATGAGATTATATTTATACTGAGATTTAAGAACAATTTGTCATACGTGTGTTCTTTTACACACACTAGACTTGGTTGCATCGTATATAAAACACAAAATTACGAGAAGCTTCTACAGTATGCTAATTTCCGTGGCTTTCTTGCGCATAACACTATGTCATTTGCTATTCTGAATAGGCGCTGAAGTGTTAAAACCGAAATCTGAGAAGCATTTTGACCGCAGCGTATAGCGTTCACGGCCTTATCTGATCGATTGCAATCGATTTAAGGACGTAATATGTTTCAATGTGATAAGGCATCTCGGCAACCATTATTCCGAGGAATTGATATTTGTTTGTATTACCTATTTTGCAAAATATAAATGCTAAATACGCAAGTTACACTCCTTAAAACACGCTGACACAAATATAGCAAATAATGAAACTCTAAAAACTCTTTAAAGAGAGAAATTATTGGTATTGTCAACTACTTGTATAACGAAAAACTACTATAAACATATTGTCTTTGAATTGGAACGGTCAATTCAGATCATTGATGGTTTAAACCGATTTGAGGTCAAGCCGAACATCACACTTAATTACTTCACTTGTGAAAGTCCCAATACGAGCTTTCTACCGATTTAAGGGGAATATATCTTATAGTTTGCAATATATGGCTTGGATAAAAATAAAATTAACAACGGGCATTAAGTCTGAATTTACGTTAACAAATTTAATTGGTTTTAAGCATGACGAATTCCCTCAATAAGATGTTTCTACCAATGAAGTGTTATGTGAATATAACTTATAATTTGATAAATGCCCGGACACTATTTAAACATGGCAGTTAACATATTGCATTACATATTTAATTATCCCTTATCAAGAAACTTCGTACACTCTAAACAATATTCAACAAAAGAATTACAAAAATGCAAAAACTCGGAAAAAAAACAACATACATAAAACACATCTACAGCTCCAATGACCAACAATCAGTGATCGTGTTTCGTGCGTCATTCGCACGTTTGGTCGTTAACTATTGCTCGAAACTAGAACTCCACTAAAACCATTTTTTTCCAAATTAATGGAACTTACAAGATTTATTTATTGGTTTGTCCATCATAAAAGATGATTGTGTCATTTTAATCTGTTAAAAACATTGGTTCCCTGAGATTTTTCGAAATCAACAAAACACAAAACGGTTTATGGGAAGTGCTTACTATATATCTACTTGTAAATATACTTCGGTTGAGAATCAACATTGACATGGTCAATAAAAAAAAAAAAACTTTAATCTACGAAAATAGTTTGTCAAGTTTTCATGTGGTGTTATATTTGCCAGATCCGATCGTCGCATTCATCGCAACATATTAAGAAACATCCTAGTGCGTTTTCTAAATTAACCCATTTATGCCTAGTGGACTCTCCCATCCTTCTAAATTGGATCAATTTATTTCCAAAATTAGGGGTGTCTGGTATATTTATTTCTCACAGAAATTCCTTTAAGCAAACAGCGCAGACCCTGATCCGCATCATGCGGCGTCTCATCTGGGTCTACGCTGTTTGCCAAGGCATTTTTTCTAGACGCTAGGCATAAATGGGTTAATGCAAACTATCCCAATAATGAAACTAATGTGAATTGATACATTTCCATTCGATTCAATTTCTAGCACTAACATTTTATAGAGTAATTCCATTAACACACACCGAACAAATGGTTGCTGAATGCCGAATAGTGTCAGTTTATGGCTTAATGCACTCACGTTGTTGTCTTCCAAAATGCTTTTTATTGCACTAGTTTGCACTACGTTGTTCTATAATGCTTTCGTTTCAAATTCGCTCATTGTTTTTTAAATTGCAGTTAAAATTATGCAAGCGAATACAACTGTGTTGCTTAGATTAAAATTAAAGATTAAATACATGGACAATAATTCAGGTCACACGTGAATCTTCGAAAGAATATTGCAATCGCTGTTTATGTATTCACTATTAGAAAAATGGACATACAAAATGTTTTAATTATGTATGAGAGCGGATTTAACGGTTGCACAAGTGTGCAGTTTGTGTTGCTACATTATATTCAAAAAGATGCATGCATAGCATCCACACATGTAAAGTTAAATACGCATCGAAATGAAATCCTTAATGTATGACATAATCTATCAAATGGTGATTTGCTTAAAATGTAGTAACCTGATTCATATTGCACAGAACGCAGTAGTCGAGCATCGTCATGAATTGGCTTTGGCGATATTTTAAGACGAATTAAATAAAAAAACAATACGCGACCAATAAAAATAATTTCATCTGAACAAAACAATCAGCATGAAAACCGATACTGATAATTCGTGTGTGTAAATACTTTTAGTTTATGTATGTACTACATCCCATGCAGAGGCTTGTCTGTCGTATGTTGGCAACATGTGTATATTCGCCTGAAAATACATCTATAATTTGAAAAATTATTTCAAAGCTACTTTGAACGGAGACATTATGTATAATGCATACTTATATTCCAACTTTTATCGAACCACGAAAGAAATACTTCTCCACAAGGTCAATAAATATCCATTTAAGATTCTGTGACAATCACGTTGTTAACAATAACGGAGAAGAAGAATAGAAACGCTATATTTTCCAATTTTAAAACTGGGATTGTGGTTATGAAGTATTATAATAGTGGTTGATAACATCAATAACATGCAACATAACATTGAGCATTTAGGCTACACATATCTTAAAGTCTTATTTATTAATCAAAACAAATTTGTTGAGAAAATTCATGTATTTTCCTTTTTGGAAGAACTATGTGCATTTATTGGCCTTCTGTAAAGTATGACCATAAAAAAATAACGAAGCCAAAGTCCTTTTTAATGTGTCGCTACAGTTTCGCTGAAAGCGATTTACATTAATCAATAATTACTATAAATTGGTCCCAAATTGTGAAGCAATTTGCAAACAGTTCAGGTGTGAGACATGATATGAAACATTAATCAAGGTCATGCATTTGTGTAAAACATGCATCCAGACATTAATTGAACTGTACATAATTTAAAACACATATCAATGCATCTGCCTATGAATTAATAAATGTCACATTCCTGAACACCGTTCGTACAATAAAATTCAAAATCCTCTAAAAATCACATTTCTTCACGGTAAAAGAAGTCATACACCGCCATGCAGTATTAATGGCACAATCCGGTATTTAGATAAAAAACAGATGATTAGAGTGCGATTTCGTGAAGTCGCATTTCATAAGGGAAATCAACAGAAATTATGCAAGATGCGAAGTGTCAATTTATCAATCATTTAATGTTACTGGATATGACCTACCATGGCGCCTTTGTCACACTAACTTTCAGTCCAAGATGGTTCATTTTTCAAACTTGAAGATATGGCCATTGCACGAACGTGTACCATTGTTTTCGTAGTTTATTGGCTAGAAAACGATAGCATATGATACTAGTTTGTATGTAATCATGTTTTCAACCCTGTCAATGACTGTCGTCGTTTCATTTAGCTACGGAGCGCAACTATATACGTACACAATGTTACTTGTACATAAAACGCATCAACTTGACATAAGTTGGCAAAGACACATCTTAATTGCGATCAAGTTCTACAACATACGGCTTCCTAAATGTGAAATCAGAGCGATCCTTGGCATTTCCTGCATAATTCAGAGTTATTGGTTTACGAAGCTCAGCACACTGGCATTATCTCATTTAAGCTGTATCGAAGCACTAACCAAGTAACCATTAAGTATATTGATGCGTATTGTAGTACAAATTGGTGACACATATAAAGAACATGAATGTGAAAAAAATACGTATTAAACCGATCGGTAATACCTTTTAATTCAAACAATTCCAGAGCTATCTGCTGTATTAAAACACTGCGAAGCATGTAACGTTTACCACGTGCATTTAAACATCAGAAAAACACATTGTGAATATTAATAATGTTTTAAAAATAATGTCGTAACTAGTTTTGGACCAGTTTCATAAAGTCAGTGGTTTAAAGAAAATAGTTCTTATTAATTTATAATATGTATAATGTAAAATATTCGGTTTTATTATTGAATAGAAAATCTATGTGTTTAATGTGTTTATATGCGCCACAGCTATTATTTTACGATCATAATAGTACAGGTGTTTATAATAAGATCGAAATAAAAGTATATAGCAACTCTGACTCTATTTTAAACCGACTAATGCAAGTTATTCAAAGAAACGACAAAACCACGGTTCTTATTTATAGTTCTACAATTACGACTACACATTTGATATTCAAATAATGTTTAATTAAAATACGCGAAACTAAATCCAGATACCGATAGCCATGCATATCAAAATGGCTGTCGTAATTAGACGTATCTAAAAAAGGAAAAGATGTTGCTATTTTAAGAGATCCTTTTGCAGCAAACAGGTTTTTATTCGATTTCTTCCAAGGAACAGCTTCTGCGGAAATACATAACTTCAAGCTAAACGTATCCATTTGTGTTTTCGCCAATAGTCAAAATATCAGAATACGTACAACGAATTCCAAAAATGACACACAACCACTGGGTTGTCGCATTTCATAATAATCCTGCTATCGGTATATGTTCATAACCAACGCATTCTAGTTTCCGTTATTACACAAACTGAGGCAGTTTCTTTTTACAAATATAATCCTGTCATGCAAATAGATATATAGCAAAAACTGATTCAAACTTGTCTTTTTTGGTCAAACATTTTTTTATAAAGAAATTAGTAAGTCAGTAGACCTTATTTGTTCCCAAAATGGTAAATTAAGAAAACTAATTCCACAGTGCACTTATCTCGTTTGCTTATCTGACTAGATTACACATCCGAGCATTCTCATAAAGACACTAAACTGTAATTGGAAATATCAGCTTCACCATCAAAAGGTACGAAGTTTGGCATTATTTTGTATTTATTTTGTTTGTCGTTGCAGGAAAGAGAATTTGGCAAAAATTTAGTTTTATATCAGTCAAGTTTGCTCAAAGTTTTGATTTGCTCGCATTTGCTTTTGTTTAATAAAGCTGTCCGTTCAGCTCATTAATTGTTCACAAAAACAAAAGGATTGAACCTTTTGGTCAATATATTCAATTGTTCATTTATTTCTATTTAAGTTCACACACGTAAATTAAAAAATGTTACATTGTAGTCTTCGTTGTTTTCTTCGTTATTATAAATAAATCGGCGAATGCAGATTTTGTGCTGCATGATACTTTTATGAATGGTACATCTGCACTAGTAAAAGATAACAAAATACATTCATATAGCGGCCATAACTAGTTCAAATAAGCAAAAAACAATATAAATGTCTTATCAAGAGCTTATGTCACTTATCAACATAAGTGCTGTAGTAAAATATGTTAATTTTGTATGGGTACTTCTTAACAGTAGAATTAAGGACTTGAATTAAATGGTCATATATATAAGAAATTATGCCAGATATGCACTGAAACATATTAAATTTAGTAATAAGGCAATTCGTCAGATGATGCAACAACACATATAACACACACAATCTCGCGTTTAAACAGGTTCGCTTTAACACACATACACTATCAGATACACACATACACTTTTAGATGGAAATCGCACAAATGACACGTCAAGAAACAATACAATACATTGAAAGGCCGAATACAGTGCGTATCGGCTAGAGATATAAAAAACATTCACAAAACATTAACCCCATTGAGGAAATACACGAGACGAATTGATATTGTTTTACAAGATTGACGTTATAATTGTCTACGTCAATGACCAAGTTCGAAAAGAGCAAGTCAATCCATTATGGCATCTTTGCACTTACCTCCAGGAATACTTATTACCAATAGCAGCGTAGGAAGATCTACATAAGGGAAAAGAACCAGCAATTTAACAATATTGTTCAGATATGTTTAGTCGAGCATTATATTCCTACAAATATGTCAACATAAAAAACACGTATATTACACAATTAGCACACTCATAATTAGATAAATGCCAACTTCACAATATAAACACTTATAAAGCGTGAGTCTATCGGCAGACCACTTTCGGTTCGGTTTACTAATGATTTCCTTGGAAATCGGGGTATAGAATGTTATGCAAATAATAAAACAATATATGTATACAACCATATGTCAATGCCTAGTTTTTAACATACTTATACAATAAAAAAATCAATGCGACAACAAATCTTATATTTTACAAAGCATTGCAATTTGTTGTCTGGTTTGTGTGTACAAGAATATGCGAATTCTATAAACGTTTATAAAGAACAGGATAATCAGTTTTAGGCACGTTGTGTGACAAATAAACACACATTTACAGCGTGACAGACAGATTACTAAATGGGTTAATGTCAAGACGCAATTATATGAAAATAGGGATATTTCGCTTTGCTTAATAAAACACGGTTTATGTCTGTTTGGTTATATATGATTATATTTAATATCTTTTACTTTAATGACATTTTACAGTCTTATTCATTCTAATAGGATACTATTTCTGTAAGCTACTCCCGCTGACTTTGATACTATAACACAGAATTAATTAACCCATTTATGCCTATTGGACTCTCCCATTCTTCTAAATTGGTCAATGTATTTCCAAAATTAGGGATGTCTAGTATATTTATTTCTATATTTAGACTATTTTTTACAGAAATTCCTTTAAGCAAACAGCGCAGACCCTGATGAGACGCCGCGTCATGCGGCGTCTCATCTGGGTCTACGCTGTTTGACAAGGCCTTTCTTCTAGACGCTAGGCATAGATGGGTTAAATTCGATCTAAAAATGATAAATTTATTTCGGCATGGTTAACATAATGTGGTTCACATAAATAAAATGTAATTTGTTATTGTTAAAAGTTATTGATAAAAAACAGTGCATCAATTAAAAACATGAGAAAGATGTAAACTACATATGGCGTTAAGAGAACCACGACATGCTTCCTTATACCATGGAAAACACAAAAAGAGCGGGCCATTATTTCCATTGTGGTCATTATTAGTTGTTGGAATGATACAGAAAGGCTAGACTTTTTTTTGCCATACTTTAACAACTAACAGTTATAATAAATTTCTATATATTGTATTATGAAACAATATAGCTAGCCTTAAAAAGCACAGTTGGATGGCGACGAGTGTTTCTCTTCCATGTCTTTGGGATGTAAGTAGTCTATTTTTCTAAAAAGACCATATATAAACTATCCTTCTGCGTAAATTAATACGGCCGATTGGAAACCATTTTCGACGCCATATAAACTGTATTTGATACTGTCTGTTTTGATACAGTTTCCCTGATAATCATCGAGTCGTATCGATGCATCCTGATTATTGACTCATACGTCATTTGACAGATGTTTCGACTTGCCTTCCGAAATTATCATCTTTATGTATGTCGGTTAATTGTAGGCATATATGATATTATGCGATGCTTCTTTGCACTAAAGAATGCTAATTTTGATTAAAATTAACAAATTGAATTATTCCGCAAGCTATTTTTGTCGACAGATTATTTATGTGTTCATTAACGGAGATCCGTTCCGTTACGCATTCGTTCTAAAAAAAATAACATCTTTTTTGTATAAACAGGGTCTTCTACGAACGCTTGATTGTGGAATATTAAATTGTAAATAAATAATGTCTTCCTGGTATTCGTTTATTTGATTGGTATCCACCAATATGCAACAAAGAACATCCCTTACAGAAATTGCAGCACCAAACTCTTCACATCAATATCATTGCACTGACAGATTTAATAATCTTGATTTAATTGCATCGAGTTTTTATCAAGAATCCTTACCATTCGTTTAGTTATATCGAGTGAGCCGTGCTCATTACTAAAATGGGTTTCTCAGAAACAGTCCCCTCGGGTGTATACATGTATGTCTATAATAACGGTTACAATGCGCACATAGTTGATCATTGTCTATTAAAGGCGAATGTTCATTGTATGCATATTGAAAGAAGACATATTAATAAGTTATAAATTGTGTAATAATTACGTTTGTCATTTGAGGAGTTCAATTTAAAATTGTACTTGCGTTTTCTGTGTCGTAATGTTATGGTTTATTAAGGTTTGGAATATGTACTAAGCTGATACAAATCGATCATTGACACAAACACTAGTAAATCACGAGTAAAATTTAAAAAAAAAACATATACAATGAATAGGTATATTATACAATATAACAAACTAATTTTATCTATAATGTTCGTAGTGGCTGAATATATAAACAAATACAATACCATAAGCTTCTAGTTGTTTGTGCTGCAAAGCAGACAATGTATATGAATTTCACATCTTATTCATTGCAATAATTTGATCTCTTTAACAAATAATATGTGGATGCATTAACTGTTTGAACGGTAAAACATTAGGTCGAAAACAATTTTCAATTATCATAGATGGATAGTAAAATTTATCCCACACATGAACAAAGGGCTAAACTCAACGGTCACTTTTGCGAAGCAATATAGAATCTAACACTCGCTATTTCATAACACGTTTTGTTACAGGAGTTCCAACGTTATATTAACATGCGCACTTTTTATGATTTTCCAACATGAAATGAATACAATTCGTAATACAATAAATGAAAAGTGCAATATTGCTTCTTTAACGGACTTAAGAGTCAATTTAACAGAATCTGCTGTAGTTAGTTCAGATCCCCATTAAGGAGCACTTTATAAGGGATCGTTGCGAACGATGAACTTATATTAAACATACACCTGTCATGGTTCAACACTGCTGCAAACATTAGTATTGAAAAAAAGGATCTAGGCATACATATATTTAAATAAAGTATAAAGTAAATGGGTCTGTGTGCGAACAAACTTTATTAATTTGAATATTAAATTGTATGTGTTGGAAGCGATTGCAATTACGAAATATAGTAAAGAAATGCACGCAGGTCTAACGTAATATAACATATTCGTGTTTGCTTTAAACAATAAACATTTCAGATATATTTTTGCGAATTATTTTTGAATATTTTAGCTTTGAAAAATAAACGAAACTGGTTTTAGTTAACACACGATTTCATTAATAGATGTTATAATCATTATTATGTTCTGCTTTGATAAATATATGGCATTATATTATTTTGAATGCAATTTTATAATGTTCCCTTGAACGCAGAAGAGTTTTTGTCATATAACAACGACAAAATGTTACCCATTTTCTTCCATGTTTTTGTTTCCAGACAGTCCAATTTACTTGTATTGCCACTTCAAGAAGCAATTCTCCGCATCGCCAACACTAATAATAATAGATATTGTAGGATGGAGGAAGTTACGTAATACTTACATGCTTTCTATCTATCTTTCTGGTGACGATATTCCGAGATATTGACGTCATGTTGGGCTTTATAGAACTCTAACAATATATCGAATATGTGCAGATATATAATGAATTATATTGTGATTACTTGCTTTACAAATTAGTGGAGATGATAGTATTATGTTCAATCCCTAATACTTTGATTGATCAACGGACTTCAGGCACTTACTTGATATGTATTTATTAAATATTTTCAAAATTAAGTTATAGACTGACGTTACACGGTAAATTACGAAAATGTTAGCACACTTTTAAATATGCTCATTCTTATTAAGTACGACTGTGCATCGTCAGTGCCAAATATTGACGATACTTCCTGTGTGACTGGTTAAAACATTGAGTTTAATGAACTCGTATTTAAAGTGACATTCCATTCGTTTGATATTACCTGGACGATTTTATTGTTTATTGTTTTGCCGTTTTTTTGTGTTTCAAAAGAAGACACGTTCGACATGATTCATTTTTACTAATCTACTGCGTTGTTTAAAGTGGAATTTATTATAACACAACAGTTTTATTTTGATTTTTGTTTAAAAACCAACCTTACTTACGAATGTATTCCAGTAGAAGAATAGTACATCTCTATATTGTTTTGTAAATTTAGTTCAAAACTTTCAAATATAGCATGGAGTTCACCAACATGATAATATACATAAGATTATTGTTTTGTACATAAGCATTATGTATGGTGTACTCACTAGAATTTCCATGTCTGTTATTCAATATCAATACATACAATAACATTTCTTTTAGAGCTATGTAACTGACACATGAAAGCACAATTTCTCATCATTCAAGAATGCAATTAATTGTTTCTGTTAAATTGATTTTTACACTTCAAGATGCATGCTATTTGAAAAGAACTGGTGCAATGTGTTTGATTTATTGCTATCGACTGAGATATATCAGTAGCGGTGGGAACATTATAACGGAATAAAAGCAATTCACATTGGAAACAGTTCCAGAAATGTAAACAATTCCCAAGTTTAATCAAGTCAAATTTTAACACGGCCCGTGTTATAGTGGCTGGTATTATTGGTTCATCATTGTTATTATCACGTCGTGTATTACTTGTACTATTAAATATCAGTAATATAATCGTTCAACCTACACCGATTCCACCTCACAAACAACAACTGGCTATAATAGTTGTAACACACAAACTGGTGCTGGCATTATGTTCATTGCAAAACAAACAATATTAACAAGCAAATTCGTTAAATTGATATCCCCCGCCAAATAAATTTTGTTTATGGATGGTTGTAGAACTGAGAAAAAAGGTATAAGTGAAGGGTTGTGCCTTTTGTCAATTTTTGTTTAATTTATTTTTACCTGTGATCGGTTGTCGCTTATCTATATAAACACTCACACCAAGTATACTCATACTAAGTTTCAATGAAATCTGCCAAAGCACTTGCAAGATATGGCTCCGGACAGCTGTTAGCTTATAGTAAAACAACATTTTTGCAAGATACAAAGGGCCATAACTCCGTTATAAACAGATGGTGCACAATTCCATTTTGCGTGCATCATCCACTTATCCATATATACTCATACCAAGTTTCAATGCAATCTGCCAAAGCACTTCCAAGATATTGCCCCGGACACAAAAGTGCCGGACGGACGGAAGGGCGGACGGAAGGACGGAAAGGACAACGCCAAAACAATATCCCTCCGCATATGGCGGGGGATAAAATATAAATTTCCTATTTAATTAATGAAAAATTATGTTTACGTGCTCATTACGAAGTCTCAATTAGAATTTGAAACAACAGACACAAGGCTAATCCAACACATTTAGAAAAATATTTTCCGTAAGATTTGAAAAAAAATCGTTAGGCAAAGAAACATATTAATTCGGAGATTCTGCGTAAAAATATATCATCAAGAAATATATAATGAAACCAATATCCGCATATGTCGAGATAAAAATGCCCATTACGATCCATACGATATATGTGGAAATGATGAATGATTGTATCTTACCGAAATTTATAGAATCAAAACAAGATATATATAACTATGGCTTACCCTTAATAGCTTTTTACCTATATGATGTGTGCTAAATAATAATGACGTTTGGATAGAATAGATGCGACAAAAGAGTCAGTGTTGCTAGAAAATGTGAAGTAATTTCATAATCGGACCACAGATCTACAAATATACATATTAATAGATCTTCGATCGGACGTACATTTTTTTTATCTTGATTGGGGTTGTTTCACAGTTGATTTTAATCCCAATCTAAATGCATAATCTTTTTTAATACGTTTACAGTAAACATGTAACCTTAATAATATGTGGGAGAATAAACATTGTCTCGAGAAAATGTAATATTAATTCGTAAATAGAATAAAAGTCGGATTGAGTATAGTAAACGCACAACTTTTAATTCAATGACATAGTACCAAGTTGTTTGAACCATATATCCAGAGATCAGTGTGGCCAGTTTTTGCCGGTTGTTTTTGTGACCGATTTGACTATTCCNTTGACGAAATAGTCTTTAATTTGGCGTTCTTTATCGCCTTATAAACAACGATCTCAACATCTGATGGCTACGAATAAAACCACGTTTTACCTTGACGTATCTTTCATAAATCTGAGAAAAGGTGAAGTAATTTCATAATCAGACCACAGACCTACAAATATACATATTTATAGATCTTCGATCTAAATGCATAATCTTTTTTAATACGTTTAGAGTAAACATGCAACCATAATAATATGTGGGAGAATAAACATTGTCTCGAAAAAATGTAATATTAATTCGTAAATAGAATAAAAGTCGGATTGAGTAGTCAACGCACAACTTTTAATTCAATGACATAGTACCTAGCTGTTTGAACCATATATCCAGACATCAGTGTGGCCAGTTTTTGCCGGTTGTTTTTGTGACCGATTTGACTATTCCTAGTCGCGTGCGCGCTTGATGA
>VMBQ01001397.1:173604-185687 GCA_007657795.1 Dreissena rostriformis | reverse complement strand
ACTCTAGTCGTCACCGGCTGTCGTCTTCATGCCCGAGACGGTTTTCCCAGTGTGTGTACCGCCGCCTTAAATGTGACACGCATGAACGTGACGTATTAACGGGTATAGTTCGCAGATTTTTGTGTGCGTTTGTAACTTGATAGATTTAAAGAAATTGAAGAGCTAAAGAATAACAATAAAAAAATCGTCAAAAAAATAAATAAACAAGAAAGTTGACGGCACTTGGATGCGAACCGGGGTGGCCCGGATTAAAAGGCTAATGCCGTATTCTCGGCCACTGTGTAAATAAGCACTCCACGTGTTTGCGGAAAATAACAACATCGCTGTTTTCACTGTATTCCATCGTATTGTAACACTGTATTATTTTATCAATTAAAAATGCTGTTTACTCATAAACGAACCAGTAATTTCATTTTGTTTCTATGAATGTAATGTTATTTTTTCTAGTGTACACGCTGTTTTATTTGTTTATTAGGTGAAAATCAAAAGTGTCAATTCGCTTATCTGTGAACAAGTACCTCTAACACGGAAATGTTTCATATTCGACATATTGTAAGTTCTGCAATAGGTCCAAAGACTACCCATCTCTGCACGCAAGATACATAAAATGTGTACATGTATTTCCGAACATCTTCACCTTTCTTAACTTCCCCAATCTCCGACAATCATAAGCAATAAAGTTAGTCAACAATTAAAATGAAGAGATCACAAGTATGGGCTTAAAGGACTGAAAATAAAACAGACTGACAGAAACGACTTTTTTGTTGACTTGTATGGTTGGAGAGAGAAAAGAAAACACGCAACGTTGTAAAAAAAGGAAAAAAAAAGACACGCGTCATGTAGAAATTAAGTGTTTTAATAGTAAAAAATCTGTGAACTGTTGGAAAAGTAAGTCCTTGGTAACGAAACGCACGAATGTATATATATATACATTTGACAGACAGAAAACTATTTGAAAAGAAGAACACTTTTCCGTAATATAAAATATTTCAAAATGAATACATGAATTATACAATATACACATGTATGAAGGCCCCACTAGGGCTATGGTTACCTGAATGTTGTAACTTATGTTCCTGCGAGCATCCGGGTCCTGACACTGGTCAACCAGGGTGAAGGTAACTCGGTGGCGGAATGGCCACAGCAGCAGAGGGTCGTATTCGCCTTTGCAAATGCACACGAATATGGACAGGAACTTGCCCCGTGCTGACGTAAAAAAAACGAATACATCTTGCATTCATCTTAGCAAGGATATAGTTTTTTTAATGCAATTTTACTTGTTATTTCTCATAACCAGTATCTCAAGTTGATTGTTATGGATGATCCGAGGTGTTGTGCAAACATCAACCAGAACAAAGATCTATCAATATACATGTATATTGATAGATTTTTCAACATAATTACTATTGTCAATTTTTTTGTCCAATTGTCTACTGTATTATTATTACAATGTTTTACCAGATGCATGCTTATCTACCTTTGCCATCTCCGTACGGGCACAGCGACAGCGCCATCTTGTAACCATGGCGACTGGTGAGAAAGGGCGGGCTGAAAAGCGTTGCTTTGCGGCCCAGTTTGGCCTCGTGAACCTTGTCCTCCCAGCCCTCAATTTTCCAGACCAGCTGACAGCCGTACAGCTTCTCCAGGGTGTCCACCTTCCGCTCCAGAACCGTTATCTGCGCGCGCACATACGCGATAAACGGTTTTGAGCACACACAATACAATATTTATTGAGATCATTACTGTTTGATGGACTTATTTTCATTAACAATTAAAAATCAATTTAATTCTTCTGTGGATCTTAAAATAAAAATTCACCACATAACATGGAATCGAACTGTTTGATTAGAAACACTTTCTCGAACTTTCGGTATGTACCGTACATATCTTGTACAACATACATGTAAATATATCACAGTTTTGTTAACCAGATAATGTTCTGGACAAGTGTGTCTCGCGGAATTAAGGTATTGACAAAAATGTCGTGGTTAATAAATCGGCGCAGTTGCACCGGGCAATCTTCAAATATGTGGTCACCAAGCTTAGCCGGCTGGTGGGGATTCCTCCGGGTTCTCCGCCCCATACCCACACGACCATCGTCCATAGACGAACATAGCACAAGACCACATCGAAATTTCATTACAACGTTAATAGCTGTAAAGTAAGTCAGATTGTTTGTCGACGTTCTTGAATCACCAGTTATTATATTTGGCAAGCTTGCTAGGATAAACTCCTTGTCCTGACATAATACAGCCCAAGACTCGAAAGAACCTTACACATATCGAAAGTATACATATTGCCCCTACCTGCTGCAGATGTTTCTCGAGCGTCTTGGCATGGAGCTCGAGCTCGCGGCGGTGGAGGATGACGGTGTCGCAGGCCATGCCCAGGTGCACGATCGGGTCATCCTTGATGTGCCGATCCATATGCTTCCGCTTGCACTGCGGTGGCGAGCAGACGCTCAGTGATATATTAAATCATACGTATACGGATTTGACGTTTGTTATACACAGTTACAATTGAGTATCATGATAGTCATAAGGCAAACTAAAATGAGACGCTAGTATACGGGTGGGATTAAACGTCTTACCGTGTACTTACAACCGCCGTCCCAGAATGGGCACTTGATCTTCTGCCTGGAGCATGCGTGGTCGAGGTGTTCCTGCAGCTCCTCCCTACGCACCTGCTTCCCGTCCGTGCACCTGTTCGGGCATGGAAGCACGAACTTTCCGCACACCCCCAGGTGGCTCAGCTCGTTTTCGGCCACCAGTCTGCACGTGGCGGTAAAGGAATACGCTTGGTCCATTAAGATAAACTGTATAGTGTAGTGGATTTGTATATGGGGTCTTCGTTAACCTAATATCCACGGTCTGTATGAATGTGTTTACAAGTTAACGTGTGCGTATTAATGCAGCTTATTTGATTCTCTGCGATTCCAAACAACGAACCTATGCCGGATATTGAAGACCTGGCTGAGCACATTAATGATAATTAATAACATTTCTCTTAACGATGAATTTTCTCTATGATTTCCAAACCTGAAAGGGGCCTGTTCACGTTTTGGTAAATTGACAAAATTAAAAAAAAAAACAACAGATCTGCAACTTTTCGTTGTAGTTATGATATTTGCGAGGAGACATAAATTCTGAACATTTAACATGCTCTAAAATATCCATTAAATGCATCTTATTACGATTTAAACATCTGAAAATTATCAAGCGTTACTAACGCGAAACGATTGAATAATTTGAAAAGTTCTGTTGTTTTCGTTATATTTTGTGACATTACGAGAATTGCTTATATACTCCAAGGGTCAGTGGTTCGAGCCCCTGTGTGGGGTACTTTTTTTCTTTTCGTATTTTCATTGTATTCTTGTTTTATACTCGAGATTTTTAGTTCCAATGGTCACATTTATCAATTTAAAGCATTTAATGACAAACTTCAAAACATGCCAAAATCTGTGAACAAGTCCCTTTAAATACACTCCAATCAAACATAATATTAGCGTACCTTACCTTGCCGAATGCTCGCATAATGTGATGCATTAATAATCATATAATAAATTTATAGTTCAGTATATTCATTCTTCAATTTACATGTATATTAATATAAAACATGCATTCATTGCTTTTAAAATTTTATTTCATGAAAGGATTTATCAGATGTTTCCCAATATATAAATGTATCTCATTAAAGGGGCCGTCCAACAAATTGGTAAATTGACAAAATTAAAAAAAGTTGTTTCATATTCGCAAATTTTCGCGTTTGTTATGATATTTTTGAGGAAATAGTAATACTGACCATTTACAATGCTCTTAAATATCCATTATATGCATCTTTTGACGATTTGAAAACCTCAAAATCATAAAGCGTCGTTCGACGCGAAACGATTGAATAATTTGGAAAGTTCTGTTATTGTCGCTATATTTTGTAAAACTACGAGGATTGCTTATATATGGTATAAAATACGGCTATCGTACATACTTGTCAGGATGGCCGAGCGGTCTAATTGGTTTTTACTCCAGGACCCCGATGGTCACTGGTTCGAGCCCTGATGAGGTTTACTTTTTTTTCCCTTTTTAAATTGTATTCTTGTTTTTTAACTGCAGATTTTTAGGTCAAATGTTTGAATTTATCAATATAGAGCATTTAATGACATGCTTCAATACATGCCAAAATCTAGTGGACAGTCCCTTTAAAAGCGTGAACTCTGCGTACCTGACTGCACAGAACTCGCACTTGATGTGGCGCTTGCTGCACTCGTCTGTCATGTGACTGTGGAGCAACACCTTCTCCAGCTTCATGCCGCAGCCGTTCGGACACTTGAACATCTTGAAGCGGCAGTCCGAGAGGTGCATCTGCGGGTAGAATTAATACAAGTACATACATGGGTTTAGAATCACCGTTACTAATCGAGTAAATACAATTTTGGTGGTGGCGTTGCTTTAACTTGTCGAAGTAGTATAACCATGCGTTTTACCTTAAATGGTTTAAAACGAAGCTTCGAATGTGGAGTATAGAAGCTCGGTTTAAAAAGCAGTACGTAGCACTTTGTAGAAATTGATAGTCCCCATAATTAACCACAGCTAACCAGTAGGTGTTTGACTTTTTGCGTTTCTTAAAAGATATGGTTCAAATTAGGAATAACACCGTGAGAATAACGTAAGACTCTTAACTTTTGCCAATGCACAGCGATTGATTTGTTCTATGGTTTTTTTCCATGTGCAAAACCACTTTAATAAATCGGTTGATGGCCGTGTTAGGCCGTGCAAGGTATCAAGCCCGGTACCTGTAGATCCTTGAGGCAGCTTGACCAGGCGCAGCCCTTGGCCACGAAGGAGCAGTTGACGGCAATCATGTCGATCTCCGCCTGATACGCCTTGTCCACGATCACCTAGGCAACGGGAAAAATTTGTAGTAAAATAGTGAAGACGCTTCAAACTTCCATATTTATATAGGGTATATTATTAAATCTCTCTGCGCGGAAAAACACGCAAGGTTTTCAGTTTTGGTCTACAAGGCTGAATAAGCATTCATTATCATTACAGTATGGTGTTGCATATTTTAGTATGCCTTGACAGCGAAACGTTTCGTAAAATTTTCTAACCGCACACCGGTTTCGCAAGTGTATACCATGTACTACTGAGTATATTTACAATTTTAAATACATGTAAATCTTGAGCAGAACATGAGATTCTGACCCCACGACTACGAAGGTTCTGAAGTCTAACCTTCGTCTCGTACCACTGATGATAGATAATTATAGTTGCAGATAAGAAAACTCTGAATGCTTTGACCAAATAAAGATTTCAACTTGTTAAATATTTATGATTACGACTAAGATAAACCTTAAGATTGCTCATAGTCAGGGGTCCTGGTAACACAAACTGCAAGATAATTGAGACTGTGAATGCTTTAATTAAACGTTCGAAGCGGACATGCACTAACGTTGACTGACCTGTCTGTGCCGGTCTATCGGAGTGCCGTCGATGGGGCACTGCGCCGAGGTGCGCAGCAGTTCCGGGAGGCAGTTGGCGCAGCAGCGGTGGCCGCAGCCCTCAAACTGCACGGGAAACTTGAGCACCTCCATGCAGACCGTGCACATGTAGTCCTTGTCCAGTGGGTCCACAAACTCGTAATGGACCTCGTCATTGTCGCTGAAATACAAAAGATGAACTTGGAAATGTGAGATTTGTGGGGGGAAAAAAACACTAGTCCGTGGGTACAAACCGATCGAGCTGACTCAATAAAAATCATGAATAAGACATTGTTTAAAAACAAGGTGTTAATGATCTTAAGTAAACATTCTTTCTTTTGCTTGATGATTTCATCAAATATTTGTGTTCACATGCTTAAAAGGATAAGTAATGCACTAAACGTCTATTAGTGACATTGAATATGTGCTGTTCCGCTACCATATTGTTTTTAATGTACATGATATGTTTCTCTACACACATATAGTTAAATTAAAAAAAAATCGTGTACATTATACTTATAGTAAACTCGAACAATAAACTGGTATAAATAAAATTTCATACTACTCCTTACATAATGGTGGGCGTGGCCACGCTCATCCTCGACCCTGCCCTCATGTCTATCGCACCATTGAGTGAGCTCATAATGGCGTTTCAAAAGTCTGAAAGGCAGCGAATGGAAAACACATTTTTATTTAGAATATACTTATATAAACACTACCGATGCTCTACTACAACTACTTAGACTGCGACTATGTCTACTTATTTAATAATAATAATAATAATAATAATAATAATAATAACAGTAATAATAGTAATAATAATAATATTAATAATAATTATAATAATACTTATAATTATTAAAATTATTATAGTAATAGTAATAAAAATAATATTGTTATTATAACAACAACAACCACAACAATTTAAATAAATATAATAATAATAATAAATGTTTCAATTATTACCAGAATGCTTGTATTCCAGTTACCGAAGTTGTTAATTACTGTTCTGAAGTCCGTTCTGTTTTATAGATTTATAGATTTTAATATTTGAAAAGATATGCTGACTTTTGACCATTCATAAATAATTAACATTAGGTAAATAAAATGCTATTTATTCTTTGATAAAATGTGTATAGCAACACGAATGTGTATTCAATGATGTTTTAAAACAAATATTAGTTGATATCGATTGTGTCAATCATGCATTTCATATCATTATTTAGGTTTAACAATAATTTAATTTGCTTTATCGAAAAATTTCTATGATTAATGTCTGTGATCTAATAACGCACACAAATAATAAAGAACGAAAAAAGTTTGACCTCGACGTGATTCGAACACGCAACCTTCTGATCTGGAGTCAGACGCGCTACCGTTGCGCCACGAAGCCTCCTGACTGTTTGTTAAAACTGTACCATAATAGTGTTCAGTTCTATTTTAGTACCGCATACAGGAACTGTGTCGACGTCATTACGCGGGTTAAAAAAAAAAAAGGCGATAAAAATGTTTGTCAGTAAAGACTTTCATTTTCGATTTGATTACTGCAACTTTACAAGAATAATATACAACCTAGATAATCGATTTCCTTATGTTGTTTTCTATGTATTGCAATCAAATGAAGATCTGCTTAAATGTCTTATACCTATGATGGCGCATGAGCCATTAACATGCGAACACCGCAGTTTTACCAGATATTTTGAAAATGGCATGTTATTAATACGACGCAAAGATCTTTGCATGGTTTATTTAAATATCGTAAATTAATGACATTGCACAATTTAATTTAACCCCTATATGCGCATGCCCTTTTAAAAGGGTCCAATATGGGTCCTATATAGTTCTTCTTGAATACTTTGAGCATTAATGAGTACATACAGCGGAGGGTTAGTGCAACTTATATGGGACCTTGATGGGCTTTCCTGTGTACGATATCGGTCATATGTTGGTCATGTACGGGCATTCAAAGACATTTGTTTAATATGGGTTTCATGAAGGTCCCTCATACTAGAAGGCAGCGAAAATCAAGTCTGAAAACTGCCTCCTTTTTTATTCATAAAATACAGTCCCTGGAATACAGTCTTAAATTTGATATACTCATTGGAGTTAAAAACAATCTTTATCTAGAGGGAAAAAGCTCATGTCCCAACTTCCCCGCCCCCAGCCCAAATGTTAACGTTGCAGAGGATCCATATCTACCAGTATTTCTTAACATTAAGCTAGCCTTAGTGTTCATATTTATTGCCTGGGGGTTTTCAGTCCATTGGAAAGATTAATGACTATATATATTGACTTTGACCCACGGAGTCGATAATCAAAACTAACAGGGATACTATACAATAGTATTATTCATACAAGACTTAAGCTCTTAGGCCTAGTGTTTTTGTAATTATTGTCTGGGAAAGGTTTGGTTCACTTACATAAGCAAAGACCTACTTATAACCAGGCTTCTTCAATCTGTTCCGTAATTGAGTAATTGGTGCATACGTCCGTTAGATAAATGAAAACCATTTACATATACACTTGGGGACTTTTCTAACGCATCACTTTTCAAACTTGAATATCTCAGTTATGAGTAAAGATATATTGATTTAAAATTTTACATACAATCATTTGACTACATTTATGCAAGCTCACGAGAAAATCATTCATCCGTGACGATTGGATGCTTTAACACGTGGGGAAGGTGTGGTTCCATATTTTTGCACGTGGAAATGTTGAAACGCGATATAATTCTAGTTTTATTTCAATGTAATTATTTTAGGTGGGTTCTTACACAAGGAAAACATAAAATTAATTAACAAACAGTATAGCTCGTATGAATATTCAGGAGCGCAATCGCATTTTGCAGGCTACCTTCCCCACTTCCCAAAGCGTCCGATCGTCACGGATGAATGATTTTATCGTAAGCTAGCACATAATGTAGTCAAATGATCATATGTGCAATTTTAAATAAAAATATTTACTCATTACTGAGATATGTAAGTTTTAAAAGTGATGCGTTATAAGTCACAAAGTGTAGTAAAACGCGATATACATGTTATTCTAATTTAATTTCAATTTCATCATTCTAGGTGAGTTTTTACACAAGAAAAAAGCATAACATTAATTAAAGAAAAACAATATGGCTCGTATGAATATTCAGGAGCGCAACGGCTCAATCGGCATGTTGCAAGCCGGTCAGTTATTAAGACGTGTCAGTTTACATTATTAGTATTAAACGTTGTACGAGTTTGCGAATTTGACTTTTGAAGTTACGTTTTTAATTTGTAAAGTTTTATATTTTGTTGTTTTTCAATTTCAATTAAATTTTCAGGAATTATCAGATTTGTGTTGAATTATTCTTGGTCCAAATTTCAACACAATCCGTTCAAAAATAAGGGAGCTATATTGATATGATTAATTGATGCATTAGAAAAGTCTCCAAGTGTATGTAAATACAGTCTAACCTGTCAATAAAGACCACTCAAGGGATTTGGTGGTTGTGGTCTTTGTTCACAGGTGGTCTTTATTCGCAGGGTCGATTGAAAGGAATTAAAAGGATTGGGAGGAAATGGTTAAAAGGTGGTCTCTGGGACAGGTTTGACTGTATATCATTGAACAACAAATACATGACCGTGTTGATAAGTTTATCAGAACCATGTGTTGATAAGTTTATCAGAACCATACGGACAGTAACAAAAGTATAAAATTTGAAGTATTAGAAAAACTTCATGTTACAAACTGTGCTCCAGATTAGTACTGAGTTTAAATGTACAAAGTTTGCGAGAAAATCTATGTCCTCTCAAGATAGTTTGGGTGTTAATGTATTCTATGAACTCACAGTGGTATACATTGTGGTGGGCATCAGGAAGACATTGCAACATGAAAAACAGGAATCATAATCCTACCAGTACTTATTTCTGAACATTTTCTTTTAAATTTCAACCCTGTGACATTTAAGTTGTTTCAGTCACAAATATACACAAAATCTAAAATGTGAGTTAATGAACACCAACATATATGATTTTTTTTTTAATTGTGTGCGTAGTAATTTATGCGTGCACATGCTTTATCTGGCCTAATAGTGGTCAAGAAAACATAGTTTTCATCATGGGTCAAATCCCCACTCCTGGCGCATGTGAGTTTGGTCGACGGCTGTAACGATACCAGTGGGATTTCCTCCATTACCCCCCTCCCCCCACCCACAACTCAAAACCCTCACAATTAAATGGAATGTATTTCATAAAAAAGCTGAAAATTGCAGCCAATTTCAATATTCATCCCAAATTACTTCAGTTTAGTAAGTTAATAAGAGCATTTTGCATATCATAGACAAAAAAAACACATGCAACTGATCTACTTCCCTTTGAAAATAAATTGGTACCGTATATATTAATACAATGTATAAACATCAAACAATATTTTTGGACTTGTATTGTTTGTTTTCATCTTATTCTCCACATGCCACTTTCACAGTGAGAATACTTTGGCCATAGAGAGGTAAGATAGGGACAACTGTGGATCCTCATATAATGCAGCCTCTGACATGGAGGGACCTCATTAACTGTGAATTATACACTGCAACACACATTTGGAACTCTGGTAACAAATCTTTCAAAATTTATGCAAATACTCATAAACAATAACAACATATTAAAGATGATGATGGTTTCTTATGTCTGTGCTTTAGGTCAAAGTTATTGCCACAAATAATCTTAACACCCTCAAAGCTTTTGTTATATGTTTATTCTGATTAATTAAAATCTTATTTATTATAACTACCAAATGCTCATTAGAAAATCACAAACAAAACTTGCATGTTCTTTCTGATAAGATCATTTTACTGCTAAATGTTTGATATTTAAGGGCAATTATTGGATTGTATTTCATATTAATTTCAACATAACTGGCATGGGTCTATTCTGCTTATTTTACATACATTCACACAACACACACATCTATAATTAAGAAAGTTATTGTTTACCTTTTTTACAAATCTTATGCGCCATCACCAAAAAATAAAATACATACACGCAACACACACTTCTATAATTAAGAAAGTTATTGTTTACCTTTTTTACAAATCTTATGCGCCATCACCAAATAATTAACTACATGTACCATAATTTCAACCGGAAACAAATACAACATACATATATCTGTTATTTTGAAGAAAATCAGATATGTCTGTTTCATGTAAAAGTCATTTTATGACAAAAAGTATTCTACCAGAAAATAATTATACTGGCATATGTAAATTGTGTCACTTATTTAAATACAGTTTTATATTTTGTATAAATTAGTAAAAAACCTTAGCTAAAAGTTTAAACATGAGAACACAGTAGGTCATACCTATTTTTGATAATTATTTGCTTATAAAAGTAAGCTGGACATTTATGCATATAACCAAAACTAACAATACTGATTTTAAGCCTCACAAAATTCAAATCTGAACACCAATTTGAAAAACAATACATACACAGACACAACAAGTATATAATAAAAAAGATCAAATGTAACTTTATTGGTCAAAAGCGTGTTACATATATAATTCCAAATTGAACACATATCTGGTGTTTTATTACTTATTATGGAAGATTGTGTATTAAATCCTAAGTTGCAGCAAACAGAAAGACTAACTTGACTTTAAGTCATGTATTTGTATAATCATTTCTTACTTCCATCTACTTAGTCTTAATAAAAAAAGCCTGGAGAATTTTTACGATGACATACAATGTGTGATAGGTAAAGATCCTAAACTGATCTGAAATTGATGTATAAGCAATTTTGTTGTCTCTTTCCAATTTTTTTTTATCAACAAATATTTTTATAGGTGAAGTTTAATTTTAATTTCTATTAAAAGTTCAAAATGTACACACTTATAGCCGTAATATGTATCATCTATGCAAAGGAAATTAAAAAAAATAACCAGCATGAAAAAAAACTACTAAAAAGTAATAAAATACACTTAGAAAATGGTTCAAACTTAATGTTATTTTTTATATATGGCACACATAGTAAAGTTCATGGTTTGAAAATGCTTACCAAGATTCATTTAAAAATCATTTTTTACTTAAGAAATTTGATTGATTACAAACTGAAAATGCAAATTAAGCACTTTCAATACAGTTCATCCATTGTTTACTTCGGAAATTTGATTGATTACAAAATTAAAATGCAAATTGTGCATATTCATTACAATTCATCTTTCTTCTTTGCTTGAAGTTTTGCAACACTGAAAGTAGACAAAATATTTAACCTGTCGCTCAACTGCTCTTTCTTTTTATCGCTAAGTTTCCCAGAACGCAACTTTTCTAGACGGTCTATTTCAGAGGCTACAAACTCGTCTCCCTTTTCTAAGACCTTTTTCATAGTCTTCACATACGTATCTGCAGACAGCATCTCCCAGTCCTTTGATAGCGTGCTTTCAAGACCCTCCGCTTTTGATACCAATTCTTGCTTGCCCTCTGCTGATGCTTTGAAAAACTGCTTCACAAGCTCATCATACTGCTCCAAACAGGCTGGCAATCCAATCCACAGACCTGAGAACAAAAAATACATTTGATGATACTTTGATATTTCATTTGCCTCAGTTTTTTTTTAGTTTTTTTTTTTGGGGGGGGGG
>VMBQ01001397.1:160301-171319 GCA_007657795.1 Dreissena rostriformis | reverse complement strand
ATATCTACAATGCGTTAGGTCAAAATGACCCACAAGCATTGCTATACTCGTATAACATAGTCAATGTCGCCAAAAAGTAGCATTCACAATATATAGTGTTTAATACAACATTATTCTCAATTACTATGTTAAACAATAAAAAATATAATATATATATACGCATATGGATAAGTGGATTAGTGACTGCTTAAAGTCAAATATTTAATATATTTAACATATATAATTAAGATTATAACATATTATATGAGGATCTGTTTGTAGCTTGTTTCGTACATTATTTTGATTAGGCTAGTCCTCTTGTAATCAAAATTTTCTACAATGTTTAAAATATAAAAAGTTGAAAGAATTTGCATGTACAAAAGAAACCTCGCTAATCAGACCGGGTATCCAAGTGTCAAGGGTCATTCACAGTTTGCGGCATCTGTTTTGATAACGGATTAGTAGATTATGCCACTATAATAAATCTATTATGACACTTTTTGACACCTATTCATAATTACTTGCGCATTTTAAAATAGTTTCTTAACTTTTAACGATATAAAACTAGCTACATTAAATTCGGAAGACTTAAACCGAAAGAAATAATATGCTGTATTCTATGTGATATTATTACAAATAATTAATACATTAAGTCTCTTGTGGTGTTTATATCGGGTTTTTAATGTTTGTATTTATACAGACATAACTCAGACAACTTTTAACGATATAAAATGATCTACATAAAATTCTTAAACATAAAGAAATAAAAATGCTTTATTATATGTGATAGTATTAAAAAATAATTAATACATTAAGTCTCTTGTGGTGTTTATATCGGGGTTTTAATGTTTGTATTAATACATAACCCAGACAGGAGGCGATGCGTTCGGTGAAGTAACCTATGTGTGTCGTACATGCATAGACGCAGAGGCCCTCGACAACGAAATGCCCAATCTAGAGATAAGCGTAAGTGATCTTATTTTTGTAATCTGACGAGGCTTGATATTTAGTTTAAACCTATTTATGTTCGCTCAATTGCACCGAAAGCCTTAGCCGATTGAGTCACGCTCGAGTCCGTTTCCTGTGATAAACCAGTACTTAGTGATTTAATACTAGTAAAATAATAATATCATCGTTACTTCAAAAATAATCACTTAGAAGAACGAAATTTTGGTAGTACATGTCGTCTTCACATGGCACAATTTCTACATAGGCCACAGTTCCCCAGGTTGACGACGACGACGCCGGTGACGATCTCCCTATGCCACTTCTAGAAGTGAGTGTCCCCATCGACATGCCTGTGGCTATTGATGAGGTATGTCATTTTAATCTATACTTTTTCACTTACAGACACTGTGTATGCTATGTTTGGAAGTAAGAAAGGCTCTTGTTTGCAAAAAATCCAGTGATTGAGGAAAGTGTCGTCCCTAATTAGCCTGTGCTAACTGCACAGGCTAATCTGGGACGACACTTTACGCACATGCATTAAACCCCCTTTTCACATAGCGAGGCTCATATTCTTATATTATCCATGTTAATGGTTGATTTTTGACTGTTTGAAAGTAAAATATTAAACTGTGATGATATGATTATTTACGAAGGTTGAACTTATAGAGCTGGATGGGAGATGAAGTCAATGTTGAGATGTATAAAAAAGGACACTTTATGTGTTTCAGACAGGTGATCTCGACCCTTATGCGGACCTGGTTGATCCATACGCAGACGACACTGTAGTCGACATGCACACGTTTCAACCGAGTGACTGGTCTGTCTTCCGACAGGACGTCAGGACAAACAACGACCTTGAAGGTGGATAAAAAAATAATAATATATGACCATTTTCCATTTATAATTATATATATAACTCTATGACTCTATGACTCATGCATTTTTGTTAATATACCGGTACATACTATATATATATATTTCATATTATATTTCCAGGTTACCACAACCGCCTGAATGGAAAAGCCGGAAGCGGTGTCGGTTTTTACCGACTAGTTTCTCATCTTAGACAGGGATCTGATATGGTGAGGATACTCGTTGAAGGCAGTGTGACTGTATTATAGTGTATATTGTCTGTAAATGTTTGCTTGTAAATGTAAATTTTGTTATATAAATTGTGTGACTGTGCATGTACATTGACTGTATAAATCGTAAATATATATTTAAACATAAACAACAAATAAAGAAAAACAAAATCATTCCTGTTTTATGTCTTATTACATTTTAATTTATGTGTATTTCTTTGTAAACACAATTTGAAATCTAAAATAACAATAATTGCTTTAAGGCCTTTTTGGTTCAATTTTTGGTCTTTTTGGTACGCTTTGGGGCCTTTTTGGTAAGGCCTTTTTGGTATTCGGCCTTTTTGGTATGCGGCCTTTTTGGTTTTCGGCCTTTCTGGACCTAAACCGTTCGTTTTGACCTTTAACATTTACGCAGAAATTTTCTGATTAGTTCAATGTGGGTCCTTGAAATACCGGATTTACCGAAATTTACCAAATTCTATATGAAAAACACCAAAATCCATAATTAAAAGTTATATTTAGTATATATTAAGATAATATATAGTACAAAAGACCACACAAATGTAGTTTAGCAATTTTATTCATAATAAATATGTCAACAATCACGTAAAGAACATGTGAAAAATTGTGCGTCGATATTGAAGCTGTATAGTTGCATTATTTCAAATAAAAAGTATATTAAAAGTACATGTATATTATTCAAAATTATAAACAACAGCTATACATATCCATACATACATTCATAAATAATTGTATATGCCTATCAAAATTATGTTTGATTAATTTTTTAACGTGCTAATTATTATTGTGTATGGGGTACTTAATAAACTACACATATGGTTTATACGTTTATTATACATCCATAATAACTATATTATCAGGCAACTTGATAGTGCGCGTGCATATGGTGAGCGCTAGCAATAAACTGAGCAGACTGCGGAGGCTTGTATGTATATACTAACAGAGTGACACTGGGTATGACTCATGCATTCAATTTAAGGCCTGTACTGTTACATTTATGATGAATTTTAAACACCAATATTCAAGTCCCTTTATTTTGTTAACATCTAAAAATGTAGGGATATTGCAATTTAAATTAGTTTTACAAATATATTATAGTTTTTAATATTTAAATTGTTTAAAGACTTTAAGTTACTTAACATAAACAAAACATTCCGACATACATTCAGACATAATGATATACACACATATGTGAAGATTTTCGAGGGTCACATATTTGATCAAATTTCATTATTTGTGGTCAATTTGATGATAATTATCATTATATTTATACAAAATATAACGGTTGATTGTAGATTTTGGTAGATTTTTTTTATCTATTTTAGCTAGTCCGACAGGTTTTGGTAGATTCCGGTGGACATTGGTAGAATCCGGTATTTCCAGTAACCGGTTCAATGTTGTCGTGTTATGGTTCTCGGTTTACGAGAAAATAAACCACAATGTGGGGTACCAAGAGTTCATGACTTCCGTAAACAAACTTGATTAAACACATCCACCGCCAAGAAATGCTTGTTATATGAATAAAAGCCTGTTCGTTTGAAGAATCAAACCCAACGGTTATTTATTTTCAAATGAGCAATAATATTTACATATCTTACCAATAGTGTTTTTATCAAACATGGCTTGTTCAAAGACATTTTTTTTTACGCAACGTTCGTGCACAATATCATTCGTAACTAACTCTTAAGTAGCCAATCGTTTTCTTTCATTAATCATATTGCAGTGTTCAAAATTTGAGCACTTCTTTAAATTAACGTGTTAAGCACTAAATAGTCTTTGATAATATTTACATATCCATTACCATATCTACATTTCCATTTCCCATATCTTATAACTATTTTGACAATAACATGTATGTTTTGGATGCATCAAAAACTTAAACCATAAATGTTTGCAGTTTAAGCAATATCTTAATAGACTTAAACCTTTATGTGAAAACAAGCGAGTGTATTCAGAGGAACTGTCTATTCAAATGGTCAGATTTGAAATATTTGGTCAATTACTAAACACATTCATCATGTGATAAGATATATCATGTTCTCATCCAATATCATGAACATTTACCGATTTCTGGTTCCACTACACAAATTGCCCTGGCACTATGAGACGTTTAAAGCTATAGATGGCTCCTACATAAAAAGCAACCCCTGTAACAATTTTGTATTATGGAGTAAAAACATAACAGTGATAACCTGAAACATTGTTTGGAAATAAATGCTATCAAAACGAAAAAAAAAACAACCACGTAATTGAATGTATATCTTAAGCTGCTTACCCGTGATTACAATTTAAAACAAATATATTGGTTCTTTGCATTTCTTTTTTTCAGATTTATAATTATATGCCATATATCAGAATGGCAAGTGATCCCAATGTAAGCCTCTGGGTGAAGGCTGAACCATTCAGCTATGGAGCTTTGCATATTGCACCACATCCCAGACTCAACTTTACAGTAAGTGTCAACATGTTTTGTATATGAATTTGTATTGGATTTGCAGAGTGTTGAACGTCTTCAGTGCTACAGATAGTTACTTGTGATTATCTAGGCAATGGTTCAACACTTATTACTTTAGTACAATTTGAATCGAGCTGAAATATTAAACATATAAACAAACAGAATAGTTTACTGTAGATTTTTTTTTTTTAAGAGGGTATATTTAGTTACCTGCAGTTGTTACTTAACGTTATAGTCTAGAATGCCAAGAAATAAACAAAGGTTTTCTTTCAGAACATTAAGAAGATAGTAATATATGCAAAGACTAAAGCAGAAACAGGGTTTCCAAGGCTCAGGTAAGTATTGTTGCAAAACATATTTTAGAGGCAAAATTAAATTAAGCATAGATACATGCTTGAATTTATCCTTTTTCTGAATTACTGAAGTGTTTTTGTATAAAAGAAGGAAAAACATTTTTATTCTATGAATAGAAATAGAAAATGTTCTCCATTAAAATATAATGTGCGCCAGCTAAAAAATCATGCTGTAATCAATTTATAATTAACATGATCACAGTGGTTTTTATTGCCCTTATACATAGAAGATCTGTTTATATATAGATCTGTTTATACATGTATATAATAAATAATATAATAAATACCATTTCAGACATTGTTTGCCTTGAATCCCTGTTCTCCGATGACTTTTAGGGTCCACTTTAATTGTACATGTTTCATGTGTTTCAGTTACTCAGTATGGAGACATATTGCTTGCAACAAGCTTCATCTGTCTGAGGAACTGGCCTGGCTGTAAGATTCTTATTTTTGTTTAACCCTTTGCATGCTGGGAAATTTGTCGTCTGCTAAAATGTCTTCTGCTGAATTTCTAAAATTAGCATTTTCTTCGATTTTTTTTCTTAGACCACTATCAGAATAGCAAACAGTTTGGATCCTGATGAGACGCCACGTTCTGTGGCGTCTCATCTGGATCCAAACTGTTTGCAAAGGCCTTCAAAATCCGGTTCCAGCGCTCAAAGGGTTAATGCCTTCACTGAGGCTTTTTGTAGATGTATCATCATTATGTTAAAATTTTGTCATTCAATAGATTTCTTGGTAAATTACAAGCAATTGTGGCTAGGTTTTTGAAGCTGATGAGTATTTAATATCTTGTAAGTCAAGGTTTGAGTTTGGCCAATAATGGAATGATATTTCAGAAAGTAATGGCTCATGGTTCCATGATCCTATATAATAAGTTCAAATAATTGAACAAACAATTTTAGACATAGAGGAAGGCAGCGCCATACTATGTTGGTTTTTCTCAATCTGGTCAATTAGTTTTTTAAATAAGTGATATCAGTATTTATTTTACGCATATCCTTTTTTTGCCACCAATACATGTACATACAGTATTCAACATTCACATATGATAAGCTGTATTTGATGCAATCTTTTTCTGAATTTAGCTAGACTATTAACCCAATAGTCTGAGCAATGCTACTCACCCAATCTACATCCGTGTCTGCGTAATACCCTGGTTAAAGTAAACATGCAACATTTCCATATCACAAATGATCAGATTTTTTTTACGACATTCTTAAACAAATAAAAAATTATGTGGGCATGACTTAAGATCATAAACATTGCTGAGTAGGCTAGAATGTAAATCTCAAACATGGCTTAAATAGCGTTATTGGACAGTATCCTGATAGAACAGAAAGTGGCCGAATTAATTTGTGTTATTGGTCAGCATTCCTCATAACTTGGTCTTCTAACACAAAATATCAGACAGGTGTTATTGTGACGTCATTACAGTTGCATGCGTACATCAAGTCACTGTCACTCTGTCTTGTTTTCAGCTACTTCTCCACATGCCACCTGCTCAGTGAGAACACATCGGCCGTTGAGAGGCTGGAATGGGACCACCGCTTCTCCGAGGCCACTGATCTCATCAAAGGTGGGAAAGTCCAGCGCAAGGTTTTGAGAATTAAGTTTGAAGCTTAAAGATTGATTCTACAGATTCATTGCGCTTAGATGAGCTTTTCCAGAAGTTCATTTATTTAATAATTAAGTGATTGAGGTAGTTACTTTCATTGTTATTGTCTTTATTGTTCTGGCTGTTTTTATACAGTGGTTGCATCCATTTCTTTTATACCTAATGATAAAATATGACATTTNTGTTTATATCCTTGTTTAAATTTTTTCTATGATCAAGAGTGAAATAAAATCAATATTCCACCGAATCCAACAAATTTTCTTTTAATTTTATGCTTTTTTTACCATTAATTTACATTGTTAAAAGAGTTTAACTGAAGAATTTCCCTGAAATAATGACATCATTTCGTAAACAAAATGACATCATTTCTTCAACAAAATGACGTCATTTCAATGTATTGAGGCACACCACGGGCGAGAGGGTCACTTTTTAGCGAAAGGGAAATTATTATTAATTATTTTCTTGAAAAAAGGGCATAAAAGAAACAGAATATTTGTTCATGTCAGTGTAAGATCGTTTGTTATTTCACTCGTGATCATAGAAAAATAATATTTTCACTCATGGCTGCGCCACTCGTGAAAATATATTTTCTACGATCACTCGTGAAATAACAAACAATCTTACACTGACATGAACAAATATCCTCTATATCTTGTGCTATTGATATGTCCAGGAAACACACATTCATGCTTTTTCCTTTGAATGTTAATGTACCAATTAACATTTTTCTGTTGCATATGTGTATCCATCAGAGGTTTTATTGTTTAACTATTCAATGTTACATGAAATTATAAGTTTAAATCCTAACCTATCATGATCAAATTTTGAAAGTGGTTAGAAGTTAATAATGTATTTTACCAAGTGAAATGATAGCAATTAAATTTATTATTCGGTCATAGACATTATGCTGAAGAGTTTAGATAAAAGCCTGATATAGTTAAGTTTTAGTGATTTAATACATTTTAAGGACCTCTTTGAATGCAAAAAGTAATGAGTTTACTTAATTTTGATAGTGTTTTATCAAAAATATGCTTTGCCAGTAAGAGTAAAATAATGGGCTTTTAATACTCATAATGGGGTCTGTATAACGCATGTGTTTTTTGCCAGTCTTTTTAATGACTGAATAATACACCTTTTTGAATGATAATCAACAGTTTGTTATTCATGAACATGCTCCCATAACTGAATGAAAAATAACTGTATGTGATTCCATATGATGGCCATCATTTCCTTATAACTCATCCACAATTGTTTATCACATACTGACCATGCTCTCTCCTATGACCATGCTCTCTCCTATCAGACGGCATGAAGAACAAGGTGCGAGTGGGAACCCTGAAGTTTGTCCTCTTCCTGTATATACAACAGCTGAATAAGGTGTCTTTAAAGGCTTCACTTGTTGCTGGGGATGAGTATCCTTTGTCCATGCTTGCTCAGTTAGAGATGAAATTGTATATGATTACTGATGTTATGTTGGTAACATAACAATAACTCTATGTGAGATTAAATGTGTTTTTTTCTCATTTTTCCTAGAAAACATGTTTTGTAGATTTTTGCCATACAGGTTTTTTCTCTTCTTTGGGATGGGCACTCAGTACTAGTTTGACGTATAGCTTTGCTGAGCTTTTGTTGAAAAAGAGTTATAAGGTTTAACTGACCGTTAATACATGACTGAAATATACCTAAAGAAAACTAAATCAGAAAAACTCCCCCAATAAAGTATGACTGGAAAGCCTTAACAGCACTGTTCAGATGGCCTACAAGGTCTTCTTCCCCAGACCTGGATACCAGTGGTAGGAACACCCCCAGGAACAGTAACAAGGTAAGGGACACAACCAGTGTAATGCAATGAATGAGGAGATTAGGTATTGTCCCTTGTTTTAATTTGTCTATGTTATCAAACACAATATATTTTTCCAGATGGGTATCTTCTTGAGTACTCGATCCAAAACATAGGTTGGCATTTGCTAGTACCCATGAATTCTTATGGCAATTAATTTTCCGTATAATCTTTATGTTTTGATCAATCTCAAACTTCAAACAACTCTACTAGAACAAAGCCAAATGAAGGAAGGATAAAAGAGTATGGTGAAACAGAATACAATCATGTAGTCCATTTCATAGTTTCAAGTTTTATATTAATACATGAGTGAAAGCAACGTACTACATGTAATGTTAATCTAAGGCACTTAATGTGTGATTATTGGTTATATTGTGGACTTTTCATGGGCATTCCATGTAATTTCAGGTGTTAGATGACCACAGTCACATGGTGTTTATACAGAACAACATACACGAGATC
The DNA here is from genome assembly GCA_007657795.1 of Dreissena rostriformis. Classification (NCBI taxonomy): domain Eukaryota; kingdom Metazoa; phylum Mollusca; class Bivalvia; order Myida; family Dreissenidae; genus Dreissena; species Dreissena rostriformis. The sequence continues at coordinate 162,561 of VMBQ01001397.1, read as the reverse complement.
CTGGAGCTTCTACTAGAACATGGTATGATCTCTTTCTGTTTACATGTTTTATGCAGTTTTTATCTCAGAAAACCTATGTTAGTCTCTGGTCTGTCAAGAACAACAACATCCAAATACTGGTAGAACCTGTTCTTACTGAATGAGTATTTCTGTATCATTTTCTATTTCAGAAAAACATTTAAAATCCAAATTTGTCTTGCATAATGTAGTGTTCAAGTTTAAACAATTGTTACTGAGTTATGGATTGGAATAAGTTTTCGTTGTGTTTAAACAATTGACGATTCCAAGATGCATTCTTATGACGCGATATTTTATTTTGAAAACCTTGACTAGAAAACCTTAAAACATATACATTTGGATCTTATGAGAAAGCCAGCAGAAATCTATTTCATTAATCCATTAATGTTAATGAATATTCACTCAAAATTCATAAAAAGGATGTTAATTTGTTGAACAAATAAAAAGTTCCGCAAAAAGTTTGTATTTTTAAATCTTTGATGTAAGAAATAGCTGGTGTATACGGGCACAGACCTTACCCCTTTCCCGCTCAGAAGCAAAGTGAAAATGGCTTTTACGACCAGCATAAAACCAGATACAGCCTGCGAGTAACTCGCAGTCTGTTCAGGTTGTATGCTGTTTGCTGCTCATCAGTACCTTAGGGTTGGAAATGAAGCCTTTTAAACTCAAATCTAGTAAGAAATGTCCTCAATTTGATTTTCAAAGCAACTTCAAATGTGTCAAAATTAGTATCTGAGTAGTAAAGGGATAACATGAACAGTTGTTTGCTGTCCAATGCCTTTTTGCTTATCCCCTGCTGTGCCCCCGCAGATACGTATGGCTCCTCCCAGGGGGACCTGAGCCTCACCCTGGAGGCCGTGGAGGCGCTGGGGTTCATACTGGCGGGCTCAGTGGACCGCTGCAAGACCATGCTGCCTGTCCAGGACATTGCCATGCTACAGACCTTGCAACACAGGAGTGGCTACTCTAAGGTACATCATGGAGCATATAAAATATGGGCTTCACTCTGTAAAAATGGGGGTTTATTGCATGTGCGTAAAGTGTCGTCCCGGATTAGCCTGTGCAGTCTGCACAGGCTAATCAGGGACAACACTTTCTGCCTAGACTAGATTTTTTTTTTAAAGAGACTTCCTTTAAACAAAAATTCCATAAAAGGGGAAAGTGTTGTCTCTTATTAGCCTGTGCGGACTCCACAGGCTAATCTGGGACAACACTTTACGCACAAGCATTAAACCCCATTTTCTCAGAGCGAGGCTCATATATTATGTATGGCATTATATTCTTGTTATTTCTAATATTTACTGGTTTTGATGCATAATTGGTATTTCCAAAAGTTGAGTACAACACTTCATTTCATCCAAAGATATATATGAAATAAGTGAACAGTTATTATCTGATTAAAATTACAAGTCCTTTAAATAAAGGTTTCAGCAACTTTGAAACAGTATTTTAACTTAGTGTTACCCTTTTTGCCAAAAGTATGTTTACCGCTCACTCACTGTCTAGAAAGCAGGGAATATTTTAGGACCTAATCCTATGAAGAATAATCTGTTGCAACTCAGTGGTATTCAATATATACATGCACATTAATCAGGTTTAATGGTAGGTCTCAGCAGAAGTAGCATTTATCATTTTTGGCAATATGGTTTCAGTTGATGAAGAGTTTCTCTCTACGATTGCTACAAAACTGGATCAAAGATTCCCTGGTCCAGAATCCATTCGGCATCTCAGCATGCATTGCCAGTGGGCGGAGGCTTTCCTGGCCAATGGGAGGTTAGACGATATTACTGCTTTACTTAAACATGTATCGTTATTTATTAACCAGGTTTTCCGAAGGAAAAAACTGGTTATTAGATTGGCGAATAAGGGCGGGCTGGCTGGCGGGCAGGCGGAACAAGCTTGTCCGCTCTCTAATTCAAATAGTTTTCATCCGATCTTTACGAAACTTGGTCATAAGTTGTATCTAGACAATATCTAGGTCAAGTTCGAATATGGGTCATGCCGGGTTAAAAACTAGGTCAGAGGGTCACTTAGTGCGTTTTAAACATTGAGCATGTTGTCCGCTCTCTAATTCAAATAGTTTTCATCCGATCTTTACGAAACTTGGTCAGAAGTTGTATCTAGACAATATCTAGGTCAAGTTCGAATATGGGTCATGCCGGGTTAAAAACTAGGTCACGGGGTCGAAAAACAGATTGATTTTGAAACAAGGGGGGCAATTGTGATAAACAATCAGTAGAAT
>VMBQ01001397.1:127500-158409 GCA_007657795.1 Dreissena rostriformis | reverse complement strand
GTAAAACCTTGTTAACACTCTAGAAGTCATATTTTTGGTCCAATGCTCATGAAACTTGGTCAGAATATTTGTACTAATGATATCTGGGCTGAGTTTGAAAATGGTTGATATCCGTTAAAAAACATGGCCGCAAGGGGGCGTGGCATTTTTCCTTATATGGCTATGTAGTAAAACCTTGTTAACACTCTAGAAGTCACATTTATTATCCAATCTTTATGAAACTTGATCAGAACATTTGTTCTAACAATAGCTCGGGTGAGTTTTAAAATGGTTATGGTTCGTTGAAAAACATGGCCGCCAGGGGGGGGGGGCGGGGGTATGGGCAGTTGTCCTTATATGGCTATAGTGAAAACTTGTTGACACTATATTAGCCACATTTATTGGCCAATCTTCATGAAACTTGGCCAGAACATTTGTCCCAATGAAATCTTGGCAGAGATTGAAACTGGGTCATATGAGCTCAAAAACTAGGTCACTAGGTCAAATGAAAAAAAAACATGTTAAAAGTCACTTTTTGATCCAATCTTCATGAATCAACTTGCATTTTTTCAGAATAGTCTAGTTCCTTTGGCTCTCAGGTGAGCGCCTTAGGGCCTGATGGCCCTCTTGTTATTTTATTTGTGTGAACTTGCTTTATGTAAAAAGTTTGATTTCTTTGAGTTTTAGCTTGTGATGTGCAGTAAATTAATGAAACAAAGTTTATTTTATCTATGAAATTGTGGGTGACAAGAAGTAACAAGATAATTAATGAAACAAATTTGATTCCATACATTGATTTGTGTGTGACGAAAAGTTTACAGTTATATTGGACAAATATACGCCTTCTTATGTAGAGCTCCAGTACTCTAGAAAACAGCAGTGTCAAGATCCATAGATGTCATTCTGCCTTCCTGTACTTGCTTGCTCCACTCAGGTAGGATACAAATATGTCCATTTCTCTACCACTACTTTCTCCTCTAAATTAGGATCCATAGATGTCAATCCGCCTACCTCTATTTGCTTGTTAGATCCATAGATGTCACTCTTCCTTTCTCTATTTGCTTGTAAGATCCATTGATGTCACTCTTCCTTTCTCTATTTGCTTTTTCCAATAAGTTAAGATTTATAGATATAACTCTGTCTTCCTCTATTTGCTTGTTCCTATTAGGTATGGTCAGGTTGCAACGATAACCGGTACTGAAGAATTTACCCTACAGCCCAAAAGAACAGTTTGTGTCAAGTTATACACTCCCCATTTGCAATTAAGTAGAGGTTTCTGTACGTGGAAGACAAAACCTTCTCTGCCTCTGTACTCCTACACTTTAAGATGTATAACACTGAAACTTGCATGAATTGTTTTTTATTATATCATATTATATTATACATATGTATATGTCTAAATAAACTGTCTGTTCTGTTCTATATTTATATAGGTTTGTTAGTAAAAAGTTTTTACTAACAAAACTATCTTGACACTTTTTATTTTTAATTCATGAGGTATAAATAAAATAATGTCATTTTTGTCAATCTGTACATGGGTTCCATTAAAACTCATTTGACTTTTCAGATCTGTTACCATAGAGAAGTGTCACAACACCACAGTGATATTGGGTCCCGTGGAAACTCATGTATACCTCAGCCACTGTGAATCTGTCACGCTCATCGCTTGCACAAGAATGGTAACAGTCAGGTAAGTTTGACCATGTTCTTTATTCATAGTACTTGTGAAATAAATACTGGTATGTCAGATTTTAAATACAGAAATTGAGGTAAAAAATTGATAAATACTATATGCATTTCAGTGTCATTGCACTCAGCAATAATGCTCCTACTAACCCGTTTGTATAATGGTGTACATTTCAGTTCATGTACGCTGTGCAGTCTATACCTGCTTACCCCCAATCCGCCTGTTATCCTCAGTGGCAATGACTCCATAAGCCTGGCACCCTACCACACCTACTATCCGAAACTGGAGGAACACATGGCAGAAGTGGGAATAGGTATACATGTAGAACTACATGTATTGCAACGGGCCATGTGAAGTTGCTTATTCTCACATTGCAGAAAAATAATGTTAACTGTCTATTTATACACAATAAGTTTTGTAGATTTTTGTGCAGGTCATTGTTAGTATACAAATGTATGTTAATGATGCCATTTAGACTTAATTTGTGTGAGATGTCATACAAAACACCATTATGTGATTGACACACTCTGGACAAATAACAGAATTAGACATAATTCTATTTTATTTTTAGTGTGCTGGTTTACTGTAACTTATTAATTCATATTTCCAGTATAACATGTGTATTATTTTTGTTCAACAAATAATTATGAGATTCTGTTCTTTGCAAAATTTGTCAATGTTGATAAATGTACAACGTAGTTTAATAAGCGTATACTGTTAAATTTATATGACTCATGAAAGTGCTGACCTAAAATTATAAATTATAATATAGGAGCTGCCATGAACATGTGGGACCACCCTTTGTGTATCGGTCCGGACCACAAAGAGGAAGTGCCTGTGTGGGAGCTTCTACCGACAAGCGACTTCTTTACGTTCAACATTCCGTTCGAGATGGATGGCGCCACCAAGGAGATTCCGGGGGGTCTTCCAAGCAAGTACCACCGCGCCATTGCTCATCGGAGTCGGCAGATTGACTCCTGGCAGAAGACCGTTAAGGAGGCGGGGTTGTCACGGGAACAGCGGAAGCAGTTCCAGGCCTTGGTGGAGAGCCAGTTCCACTTGTGGTTGTCTGAATCAGGTCATAAGCGTGAGCTTGACAATCTGGCTGTGCCTCAGGCTGCAAAGCATTGAACTGAGTCTTGTTTGTTATGGTGTTTTGTTTTTTTTAAGTATGTGACAGTGTTTTGATTATGTATTTAACTTAAGTATTGTTCTATTTTTGTCTTTGCTTTACCTACATGTAGCTAGTTTATGTTAAAAAGCTAAACGATTTTCATAAAAGTGTTTCTTTAAATTATCTTTTTGTGATGAGTTTATTTTAATTTTGTGAAGAGTCAACAAGAGTATGTAAAAACAGTTTTTAATATGGAAATGACAATTTTGTGACTGACTATGCTAATAATCAGCACATTCATCGTTATTTGGAAGTAACACATATTAGCTGAAGTGTGTTTAGTATTTATTGGATTTGTAAAAAACACTTAAAATATTTTTAATTATCTAAATAAATGTGCCATTCAAAACAGACTTGATTCCTTTTTTCATCAATACAGAAATCGAAGGCCAGTTACACATGCATTTGTAACTGGAAATTTTAAGATAAATGGTCGGACTGAATGCCAGCAAATTTTAACTTTAAAACCCAATAAATTTCGGACTAGCAAAACAGAAAATAATAATCTTATCCCTGATTTTATTATAGACCGTCTTGTATGAGAACTCTACACGGGTAGTGTCTGGAGGCCCATAGTCAGTTATCTTGTATTATTATCATTATTTATGAATAATCACAGCATATGTTTGAGTAAGTTTACAACATATTTTGTTGCTCCTAGCCAGTATGAGTTTTGGAAATGATCGTCGTGTTTTGCTTGGACTGATTGATATTGGTGTCAGTTCATGTTGGATTATTCAATGGATAGCAGTTGCTATGATTAGGTTATGTTGCTCTTGTTTAAAATCATATGTGGCGTGTTCTGAGAAAACTGGGCAAAATGCTTGTGCGTTAATTGTCATCCCAGATTAGCCTGTGCAGTCCGCACAGGCTTATCATGGACGACAATTTCCCCTTTTATGGAATTTTTGGTTTAAATGATGTCTCTTCTTAGCGAAAATCCAGTGCAGGCGGAAAGTGTCGTCCCGGATTAGTCTGTGCGGACTGCACAGGCTAATCTGGGATGACACTTTACGCACATGCATTTTGCCCAGTTTTCTTAGGTTATGTTGCTCTTGTTTAAAACCATACAATAAGCATATAACATTTAAAAAGCTCATTACAAATTTGATCTCGTATATTCTGTAACCAGAAAACAAAAAAGGTTGAAAGAGTTCCCTTTACATAAAATAACATGGTCACCGATTTGTGTACAATGACAATTTTCAAAAAAATTGTTACGGTTTAATAACTAGCCGAATTACAATGATGACTAAGTAAACGATAAAAAAATATAAAATTTTGTTAATAATCTTCCTATCATGCAAAACCATGTTCATTGTTTCAAGGTCAAGGTCACAGGGGACACTAGCACTTGTTCACTGATTATCTTCTTTTTTATGCCCCCGGTAGGGTGGCATATAGTGATCCCACTGTCCGTCTGTCTGTCCTTCTGAAATTCCGTCACACTTGTGTTTAGGTTTCGAAAATTGGTCATAACTTTTGCAATATTGATCATAGCAACTTGATATTTGGCATGCATGTGTATCTCATGGAGCTGCACATTTTGAGTGGTGAAAGGTCAATGTCATCCTTTAAGGTCAAAGGTATTTTTTTTTTTTTTTTAAATCAAAGCGGCGCAGTAGGTGGCATTGTGTTTCTGACAAACACATCTCTTGTTTTAAATGTAATTATGTCAAAATGAATTTTCAAACAAAACTAATATTTGGAATATTAAACGATAAAATAAAAAATAAAAAGTTACTTCCTTGGGGTTTGAACCCTGCACCTCTAGAAGCAAAAGCTAGCACACTACCATTGCACCACTCAGACTTTAGAAATTGGAGAATAGTGTGAACGCTAAGTTGGTTATAATGAGCTCTGCTGAATTATCGATGAAAAGCATTACAAACGCTTAACAATTATTTCGATTTTGATTAATGATTAAGCCTAAACTGCCAGATATTTTGAACATTTTTCTTAGTCAGAACTCAGAAGTGTTATTTTGCTTGTTTGAATATAATACATACATTTCTTTTTATGCCCCCTTCTTCAAAGAAGAGGGGGTATATAGTTTTTGGACTGTCTGTCTGTCTGTCATTGTGTGTGTCTGTCACAAAACTTTAAGCTTTGTTGTAACTTTTGCAATATTGAAGATTGCAACTTGATATTTGGCATGCATGTGTATCTCATGGAGCTGCACATTTTGAGTGGTGAAAGGTGAAGGTCATCATTCGAGGTCAAAGGTAAAAAAAATTAAAACAAAATAATAATTTCAAAGCGGCGCAGTAGGGGGCATTGTGTTTCTCACAAACACATCTCTTGTTGAATATATGACAATGTTTTTGAAAATTCTCATTCTCCTAATTGTGAACAAGTCCCTTTAAGATCATATATATAAATATAATGGAACATGTTGTATCAAGGCGACTGATATTAAAGCAAAAGACAAATACATATGGATGTGGGGTCTATGAACGATTGTTTATAAACGATTGTTTATAAAAAAAACACTATGTCTAGTAACTTGTGACATCCATCTTATAATTTGCATATTTATGTAATGCAACTAAATGCAAGTTATAAATTCAAGAGAAACAAGAAATGTGTCCACATGACACGGATGCCCCCGACTGTAACATTGTCACTACATAAAAGCATAACTGTGTAAATGTTTTTGAGACGTGCAAAAAGTATATGCTGCAAGTTTGGTGAAGATCGGATGAAAACTACTTGAAATAGAGAGCGGACACCATGCTGAATGTTTGAATAGCACTAAATGACCCCCTGACCTAGTTTTCGAAACCTAAACGCCGACCCTAAGTTCAAGGTCAAGGTGAAAGGGGTAAAAATGTGTGTGCTATGGAAAGGAGGCCTTGTCCATATACACATGCATACCAAATATGAAGGTTACATCTGAAGCGACATAGAAGTTATGAGCATTTTTCGAAACCTAAACGCAGATTTCGAAACCTAAACGCGGACCCTAAGTTCAAGGTCAAGGTCAAAGGGGTCAAAATTTGTGTCTGTATGGAAAGGCCTTGTCCATATACACATGCATACCAAATATAAAGGTTACATCTGAAGCGACATAGAAGTTATGAGCATTTTTCGAAAAAGTGTGACGGACTGACAGACAGACAGACGGACAGTGCGATCACTATATGCCCACCTGCAGGGTCATAAAAAGATAAAACAAATAAAAAAAAGTATTATCAGAAATGGTATTAACCAGTTGTGTGTTAATGTATACACTTGCTTGCTATGTGCAGTGTGTTGCGCTTTTTAACAAATTGTAATGGTTTAATTTGATTTAATATTTCACCCACTCTTACCCAAAATCTTGTATATATATAGCTTGGATATAGAAATCAATCTCGTTAGCAAAACAAAAAAAAACATTTCATGAAATAAAAAGCATGAGGTTCTACCGAGATTTGAACTCGGATCGCTGGATTCAAAGTCCAGAGTGCTAACCATTACACCATAGAACCTTGTGATTAAACCTGTTCGCAAGATATAACTTAAAGCTAAACAAGCGTTTTGTAATCGCGATGAAGTAAACGCTTAGAATATGAGCAAAAATGATAAAAGTCAAGCGCCTGGAGAGAATTTATAATTTGTTTCTTGTCATTTTTGGTCATTTTGATTTATTACTTTATGTATTTGTTAAAATTATTAAGGATCTATGTGAATGTTACAAAGTTGAAACAGCAACCAGAGGTAATTTTCTTTGTTGTCTCAATTTGAGTCAAAACAACGCGATTTTTTCCCAATCCAAATGACCCTGGCCCCATTCCCAAAAATTTCCGTGTGGCAGACGTTTCCCCTCAAGATGTTTCCTCCCCAGACGTTTCAATACGCAGCAATAAGTGATTAATCTTCATTGATTGATTTAATTCCTTTAAATCCATGTCAAACTTGTTTACTAACGGCGCTTTTAACCAAGCAAAGCTGATCTTTCTTCTTTCCATACACATCCGCAATAACATCCACTCCACGCTTGTTACCTTGTATGAATACGTCACACCGGAAAGGGAGAGTGCTCGATTGCAACAGGCATAAGGCCAACAAAACTTGAAACTTTGATTCGCTGAACTATTATAAGATTTGATTTAATAAATGTCCAATCGGAACAGGGGTATTCCCACTGAACATGCGTATCACATGACGCTATGTGCTCGCACAGCTCATATGCTAGAATCTACGATGATTTCATAAAACATTTTCTGAAAATTGAGAGAAAATGAAAGTTATTTTTCTGAAGTGTTGTGTTACCACTTCAGTAGTGCAGTCGTCAGCTTCCCTTTGCAATTTATGTGGGAATTTAATGAAGAGGACCAATAAAATGTATGGAATATGGATTATTTTAGTTGAAGAAAGATTTTGAAATCCAATTATATCTTTTTTTCCTCATTTTGGTTATGTTTGTATATATTTTCAAGCGTAGTACTCTTAAGTGAAATAAAATACTCAGAGCGCATGCATGTGACCCTCTTTGAAAATGATCGATATCAGGAGACACTCGATATAAGACAATCATAGTATGATACGATACTATTATTTATAGCTGTCCTTTGGCTGTTTAGTTCTGAACAAGCACTTGATGATGGTGTTCATTTCTTTTAGACTGACTCTGTTCTCCTCTTGGTCTTCTTCCGCTACTAGCTTTGCTATTCTGTCTGCCTCACCATTTCAGTATACTACGCATTAAGAGTGTAGTGCAATTCTGAAGTAGGCTATGCAGTTCAGGTTTTTTTTTGGCCCGATTTTATAGCCGAATAACGGCTATGTTCCCAATGGCAAAAGGTATACTTTTTTCCCAAAATTTGAAAAAAAATCCCAATTTAAAAAAAAATAAAAAAATAAATAAATTAATAAGTGTCTAATGATTATTTTTTCACAATTTTATATCACTTACATGTAACAAAGTACATAATAATGATTTATATGATTTTGATCTTTTAATTGAATTATTATAAAGATTTATATCAATATATATATATGGTTGTACTAAAGTGCTACCAAAGAAGGCTACTGAATTTATTTTCCCAATTTTTGAAAATGCCCATAAAATTCCCAATTCCACAGCCATGGGCTATCTTCCCAAAAAGGGGAGAAAAAAAACCTGCAGTTTGTTGGCTGTTGCTGCTTCCATGTTTGTCAAAGCATCATTCTGTTAGCAAGATTATTGGGGTATGGATCAAGGCTTCCACCTCAGCTCTGTGGAGGCCTGTTGGTATTGCCTCTAAAGGTCGCTACCTGTCTAGGTACTGGCCTCTAAATCTTGCTCCATCTTCCCACCAGTCTTGACTGCCTCTGCCATTTGTGTAGGCCCTTATCCTTGCTTCAACTTTCTAACTTTCCTTAATGACTTAAAAGTTTAAATGATCAGAAGAAAGGAATTTTGACAGTGACGAGTTTTGGCAGAATTTTGCGGCTTTGTTTGTTTTTACTTTATAGAATATATAGTTCCAACATTTTGTGTTATCAATTCCTCTAACTGCTTGGTTGATTTCTTTTAAACATTTACAGCTGATTGACCTTAACGTGTAAAGGATCATTCAAAAAGTAATTTTGGCTGGTACTGGTTTTGGCTGAATTATGGCCCTTTTAAATTTTTGGTTTTCAGGAAGTCTGGCTTAAAGGTATAGGAAACGTTACTTATCATATTCTTGTGTGTAACCTTTTTCTGTTATCTTGCTACAATTTACGAAAAGCAAGGCTGCGAGGCAGGATTTTTTTTTTATCGTTAAAATGTACAATGAATAATTCATTATCTTTAATTTTATTATATATAACAACAGGTAAGTGTCCTGCAGGGCAATTGACTATATAATTATTAATACGTTTTAAACAGCTTAACATTTGTGGTCAAACCATTTATAAAAGGGCCATGAAGGCACTATGTAAGCCTCACGTAGGCCCAACGTATGAGACGCAAAGGCACAAGACTATTCTGAGTTTCATTTAGATTGCAAGTTAAAAATGTGACTTCTAGAGTTTCACTATAGACATATCCAGAAAAATGCCCCCCCCCCCTGGCGACCTTGTTTTTTTGACAAACCATAACCATTTTCGAACTGTCATTAGACCAAATGTTCTGACTAAGTTTCAGAAAGATTGGACCATAAATGAGACTTCTAGAGTGTTGACAAGGTTCTACTATAGCCATACAAAAAAAAATGCCCCACGCTCTGGCGACCATGTTTTTAAACTGGCCTGAACTATTTTCTAAATCAGCCCAGATATCATTAGAACACAATTTTCGGACCAAGTTTCATGAAGATTGGACTAAAAATGTGACTTCTAGAGTGTAAACAAGGTTTTACAATAGCCATATTAGGAAAAATGCCCCACACCCTGGTGACCATGTTTTTGAACAGAACGTAACCATTTTTGAACTCATACAAGACATCATAAGAAAAAATGTTCTGACTAAGTTTCATGAAGATTGGACAATAAATGTGACTTCTAGAGTGTTAACAAGGTTTTACTAAAGCAATATAAGGAAAAATTCCATGCCCTCTGGCGGCCATGTTTTTCAACCAACCAGAACCATTTTGGAACTCGTCCAAGATATAATTGGGACACATGTTCTGCCCAAGTTTCATGAATTTTCAGAAGATTGGATGTAATATATGAGGCCTCTAGAGTGTTAACTAGATAAGTGTTGACGCCGCATGACGCACAACACACGACAGTAAAAAGTAGTCAGTTCAGTACATACTGTAAAATACACCAGTACATGTAAATTAATAAGAAGATAATATAAATTGAATTTTGTTCATAAAGACAAAGATTCTAAGAGGACTAGACAGAACAGGGACAGTATGAAGCACTTCTGTTTACAAAGACTGCAAAACAACATCAAACATGTGCACCTACTGTAATTGTGATTGAGAATATATATACAATGTTTTTCAAATAACACTGTTCAAATTGTGTTTTTGGATAATATATATTTATATCTTTCTTGGTTGAGAACTTAAGCATGTCAAACAATTATAAACACATGTAAGTTTATCAGTTAAACTGATGGATGGACCCCATATAAATCAAAGCCCTGAAGGCACTGAAGTGTTCGCTATTGCATAATCTGAGACGCACTTTAGTTTTCAAAATTATGTTATAGATTTTTATATTGCAAGTTTGAAATGAACACAACCCATTCAAATTAATAAAGAGTGTGTATTAAAGCACAGGTCGAGATGTGTGTGCACTGTTTATAATTATGTTATAGAGATAACTTAGACAAAATAACAACAATATGTCTTTTTTTTCCACAATTGGTTGCTGCACTGGCAACCATCTTTAGAATGTTGTTTCCTTGCTAAAAAATAACAAGCCTATAATCATGTACATGTTGTGTTATGTGTATCTCATACTGTATTCATTTTTTTTAATTAAATAGTTGAGCAACAATGTTTTCAACATGACAGACTTTTCATGCAGCATTAAGCCCCGTTTTCCCTGAAAACAGCCAATATGTACAGATTTCAATGATAAACTGGCAAATGTTGTCACACAAGCTATTATAAAAACTAGACTGGCCAATATCGTTGAACAAGCTCTTAAACCTTATACATGCTGTCTGCTACAGTGTAAACAGGCATTGGTTATCTTAACTAGCTGCAGTTGTCGTCCCTACCCTAGCGTAGTTAAGGCATAGTGAATTTCAAAACTGCCTCTCTACTTTATCGTGAGCTAACACTCACACTAAAAACTTCTAAAGATATCCTACATTTCTTTTTTTACACCTTTAAGACTTACCGTAGTGCAATATTTCCCAAGTGTGTAACAAATGTTCTCTTTATCTTTTAAGTGCAATAATTATATTTCCCATGTGTGTTATGACTTTGTTCTTTGTTGACATAAAAATCAACAGAAGACAAGAACCACTGCTTCTGATAAACTTCTCGCATTAAGCAGTGAAATGTTGAGTTCTGAGGAATACCAGACTGAATTTTAAATTATTGACTCATTACTAACAGGAAAGAGGCATTATTCAAAAGCAGATGTTACTCAAATATAAACATGATTTATTTGCATACTTAATATGTAGCCTTAACAGTTGCCTAATTACATCTTATTTCTTGTCATGAAAAGAAATAATACATGGGTATCTTTTATTTAAAAGTAATTTGCTTGTCATTTCAATGGCCTCGGGCATATTAACAACAGTATATGGACAAATGGTCTGGTTAATTGAAGGGTAATAAGAAATAAGTTCAACATTTTTAAGTTTGTGCTTCCTCATTTAGTTTCACTATGTAAGTGGCTGGATAAAGATGTTCCTACATGAAAACATATGTGTCGTGTTCTGAGAAAACTGGGCATAATGCTTGTGTGTAAATTGTCATCCCAGATAAACCTGTGCAGTCTGCACAGGCTAATCAGGGACGACCATTTCTGCGTTTATGGAATTTTTCGTTTAAATGATGTCTCTTCTTAGCAAAAATCCAGTTTAGACGGAAAGTGTGGTCCCGGATTAGCCTTTGCGGACTGCACAGGCTAGTCTGGGACGACACTTTACGTACAAGCATTATGCCCAGTTTTCTCAGAACTTGACACACATCACTTGCTTCATGCAGATGCTGCTAACAGATGATACTGATAGCTATGGGATTGTGTCGCATCTGTAGGCGTCTACAACACCGGTGCACAGCTGCTGCTAAGGAACTTCGATATTTACCAGGTAATGACTTGATTTGAGTTTTGTTCTTGGTTTTCTACCACTTTACCATGTTATGAAGTCCCATTCAATGATAAGAATTATAGTGATTGGAGCGAATATTTGAATATCTGGATATTCTAATACTGGCTGAATATACTTTTTTGAAATTTTGATTTGAATATTTGGTTTTTTATGCCCCCGAAGGGTGGCATATAGTTTTTGAACTGTCAGTCAGTCTGTCCATCCGTCCGAAAACTTTAACATTGGTCATGACTTTTTCAATATTGAACATAGCAACTTGATATTTGGCATGTATGTGTATCTCATGGAGCTGCACATTTTGAGTGGTGAAAGGTCAAGGTCATCCTTCAAGGTCAAAGGTCAAATATATGAGTTCAAAGCGGCGCAGAAGGGGGCATTGTGTTTCTGACAAACACATCTCTTGTATGGAAAATATTTATAATCTGCATGAAAAACAGATATTTGTACGACTGCACATAATGATTAAGCTTTTCTGTGGACAACTGTTGTGTATAAGAGCAGGCAATGTTTTGATAACTGCTGTCAACAATTCACATAATGATGTTTGGGTTGCTGCCATACATAAGTGTCATTGGCTAGTAAATTGTCTCTCAGTTTGCATCCCGCTTAGATGGATTATAGCTTAATCGATGATAGAGTTACAATTACACAACAATAAAAACCATTTGTTTATCCCTTAATTGATTCTTATGACAACACAGCAAGCCATGTGTCAACGACAGGAAGCAATGTTACCAAATTAGTTCATTATACAGGCGTAACTGTAGTGTCCGCATATTATTCTTACTCTAATCAGAGCAAACAGTTAAGTAAATAGACGAAGTAAATGTGCATTTCAATTCTAATCAGCACTTGTGTTTCCTTTCTGGATTGTACTATTATACATAATTTTAAAGGAAAGGTGAAGTGCCAGTTGAATCTGTGGTTTTATAAGTTGAATACTAGATTCATTCACAGCCCTAAAAAGAAACCAATGATAACCAAACCATCACACAAGAATTCCGCAAAGATTAATTTATGTATTATATATAAATTAACATCATAGTCCTTCTTTCATTTGGGACCAAATATGGGCTTGAACATTATATTTATGGCAGTATGTTTAAATAATATTGTTATATGCCTTCTGAATTCAAATGTTTCATAATTGTTTCCTGTAGTATGATTCTAACGTGTAATTTGTCTAAATTATTATAAACTGTTTCCTGTAAATTTCAAAGTTTTTGGTTCATCATTTATAGGCTTTTGGGTATTTTTGTTTAAATGCTGATGATTATAAGCCCAAACTGGGTATATTATTACAAATACCAGTGAAATTTTAACATAACTTTAGTTTTAATTGGGGAACAAATATTATTTCTTGATTTACAACTTTTTAATAATTATATAAAAGATAACAGTTTCATAAAATACAAAATACTTAACATAGAGATGTCAGTTACATGGATGTTACAATTTTAAATTCTCTATTTCTATACTTAACAGCTCTATTTCCAGACATCTTAAAGTCTATACATCATGTTTGAATTTTGGGACTGGCTTTGGTCAAAAAGATTTCGATATTGGGAATATGACCAAATAACGGATGTAAAATCATTAAAAAAAGCTCTGTTAGATTTTTCTGTGGAATACATAGTATACTTATATGAATGTGGAATATATAACACTTTATATATTTATACAAATTATTTAAAAAATAATGTTGATAAAACTGATGTTTAATTGCTGTTGAATTTTGTTTACCAGAGGATTTGTTGGTAAGATTAAGTTTGTCAATTTGTTTGATTTGTGTGCAGTGTAATTTGTAGTGTCATTAAAAAATGGTAAACCTTCACATGGATGTCATGTTAATATTTTTTTGATGCATGGTATCAGTTATTATAAAATAACATTTCTCAATAGTATATCTATTTTGAAAGAACTATTTGTATTACATGAAACCGTTCATGAAATTGTTTGTGGACATTATGACATTCATTATCTGTGATCTGTTTATACCAGGTTTTCCACATTACACATGTATGTTTTGGAGACTAATCTGATTACTAGTGAATGCCATGTGGTTGGTACAGAGGAAGACCTTTAAAGTTGTTGGCAAAGTTGAAGGGGTAATGAATTCTCTCCCAAAAAGATAGCCGCAATTGGTCTCTTGTAGACCCAAAATAAGAACAGCTGAAAACTACAACCATAACATGGAGCTTGACCAAAACAAATTTAAACCTGTCCACTCATAGAAAGAGTGATTTACCACTGTTTGACCATTTAATTATCATAATCCTTGTTTGAAATAATGTTGTACATGTATGTTAGGGTGGAAGAATAAAACATCAACCCATGAATTAACCCAACTGCAATTCTGTGTTCTGGTACCTGTATCAGCATGATTTAGAGCCTGATTGAACAGCCCCCATGTGCAACTAGACAATATTTATCTGTAATTCTCATTGGAAATTCCTTAACTAACCTTTATAACATAGCTGGGTATGTTGTGTTTTGTTGGATGGAAAATATCCACCTGGATTGTGGCTTATCAGTTGTCGGCTGGGTAGGACTACTTACAAATATTGTATCCTTTTGTGTAAAGGAACATTTTTGTTTCTGTTGGTTTAAGTAGTCTGCCATTCACCCATGTGTGTATCTAAACATTAGATGTCTTTATTTAAACAGTGGGATATCAATCTTATTTTCATTCTTCACGCAAGACTTACTATAAAAAATGCTATGGCAAATATGTGTTTACTTTTACAAGGGCATGATTAATTCAGTCGACTTGATATGGTAACATTTGCCACATTTCTTGAATTTATTTGTGCTTACTGGTATACCAGTATAAACCGGGAACAACGGTTTCATGGCCTACTTGTTGGGAATTATGTAATACATGCATAACAAAAACATATTAATGCTATGTGCTAACTTAGAAATGATTGCGGTTTAAAGTGAGGATAATAAGAGCTGAATATGAAACTAATTATGACTGGTTGAATGTGTTGTAGCTGTGGATGTTTAAAAGATCATGATGGACTTGTTTGACCTCGTTCATTATCAGAAAATTGTGGCTTGCATTAATGGATGTGACTGACAGAAGGTATTCCTGGGTGGATGTGACTTACAGAAGGTATGCCTGGGTGGGTGTGACTGACAGAAGGTATGCCTGGGTCAATGTGACTGACAAAAGGTATGCCTTGGTGGATGTGACTGACAGAAGGTATGCCTTTCTGGGGTGTGACTGACAAAAGGTATGCCTGTAAGGATGTGACTCACAGAAGGTATGCCTGGTTCAATGTGACTGACAGAAGGTATGCCTGGGTGGATGTGACCAACAGAAGGTATGCCTCGATAAATATGACTGACAGAAGGTATGCCTGGGTCAATATGACTGACAGAAGGTATGCCTGGGTCAGTGTGACTGACAGAAAGTATGCCTGGGTCAGTGTGACTGACAGAAGGTATGCCTGGGTCAGTGTTACTGATAGAATGTATGCCTGGGTCAGTGTGACTGACAGAAGGTATGCCTGGTTGGATGTGACTGACAGAAGGTATGCCTGGGTCAGTGTGACTGACAGAATGTATGCCTGGGTCAGTGTGACTGACAGAAGGTATGCCTGGGTGGATGTGACTGACAGAAGGTATGCCTGGGTCAATGTGGCTGACCGAAGGTATGCATGGGTCAATGTGACTGACTAAGGTATGCCTTGGTCAATGTGACTGACAGAAGGTATGCCTGGGTGGATGTGACTGACAGAAGGTATACCTGGGTCAATGTGACTGGAAGAAGGTATGCCTTGGTCAATGTGACTGACAGAAGGTATGCCTGGGTCAATGTGACTGACAGAAGGTATGCCAGGGTCAATGTGACTGACAGAAGGTATGCCTGGGTGGATGTGACTGACAGAAGGTATGCCTGGGTGGATGTGACTGACAGAAGGTATGCCTGGGTGGATGTGACCGACAGAAGGTATATCTGGGTCAATGTGACTGACAGAAGGTATGCCTTGGGCAATGTGACTGACAGAAGGAATGCCTGGCTGGATTTGACTGACAGAAGGTATGCCTGGCTGGATATGACTGACAGAAGGTATGCCTGGGTGGATGTGACTGACAGAAGGTATGCCTTGGTCAATGTGACTGACATAAGTTATGCCTTGGTCAATGTTACTGACAGAAGGTATGCCTTGGTCAATATGACTGACAGAGGGTATGCCTTCGTCAATGTGACTGACATAAGGTATGCCTGGGTAAATGTGACTGACAGACGGTATGCCTGGGTGGATGTGACTGACAGAAGGTATGCCTGGGTCAATGTGACTGACAGAAGGTATGCCTGGGTCAATGTGACTGACAGAAGGTATGCCTGGGTCAATGTGACTGACAGAAGGTATGCCTGGGTCAATGTGACTGACAGAAGGTATGCCTGGGTCAATGTGACTGACAGAAGGTATGCCTGGGTCAATGTGACTGACAGAAGGTATGCCTGGGTCAATGTGACTGACAGAAGGTATGCCTGGGTCAATGTGACTGACAGAAGGTATGCCTGGGTCAATGTGACTGACAGAAGGTATGCCTGGGTCAATGTGACTGACAGAAGGTATGCCTGGGTCAATGTGACTGACAGAAGGTATGCCTGGGTCAATGTGACTGACAGAAGGTATGCCTGGGTCAATGTGACTGACAGAAGGTATGCCTGGGTCAATGTGACTGACAGAAGGTATGCCTGGGTCAATGTGACTGACAGAAGGTATGCCTGGGTCAATGTGACTGACAGAAGGTATGCCTGGGTCAATGTGACTGACAGAAGGTATGCCTGGGTCAATGTGACTGACAGAAGGTATGCCTGGGTCAATGTGACTGACAGAAGGTATGCCTGGGTCAATGTGACTGACAGAAGGTATGCCTGGGTCAATGTGACTGACAGAAGGTATGCCTGGGTCAATGTGACTGACAGAAGGTATGCCTGGGTCAATGTGACTGACAGAAGGTATGCCTGGGTCAATGTGACTGACAGAAGGTATGCCTGGGTCAATGTGACTGACAGAAGGTATGCCTGGGTCAATGTGACTGACAGAAGGTATGCCTGGGTCAATGTGACTGACAGAAGGTATGCCTGGGTCAATGTGACTGACAGAAGGTATGCCTGGGTCAATGTGACTGACAGAAGGTATGCCTGGGTCAATGTGACTGACAGAAGGTATGCCTGGGTCAATGTGACTGACAGAAGGTATGCCTGGGTCAATGTGACTGACAGAAGGTATGCCTGGGTCAATGTGACTGACAGAAGGTATGCCTGGGTCAATGTGACTGACAGAAGGTATGCCTGGGTCAATGTGACTGACAGAAGGTATGCCTGGGTCAATGTGACTGACAGAAGGTATGCCTGGGTCAATGTGACTGACAGAAGGTATGCCTGGGTCAATGTGACTGACAGAAGGTATGCCTGGGTCAGTGTGACTGACAGAAGATATGCCTGGGTCAGTGTGACTGACAGAAGGTATGCCTGGGTCAATGTGTTTGACAGAAGGTATGCCTGGGTCAGTGTGACTGACACAATGTATTCCTGGGTCAGTGTGATGGACAGAAGGTTTGCCTGGGACAGTTTGACTGACAGAAGGTTTGCCTTGGTCTATGTGACTGACAGAAGGTACGCCTGGGTCAATGTGACTGACAGAAGATATGCCTGGGTCAATGTGACTGACTGAAGGTATGCCTTTGTCATATGACTGACAGAAGGTATGCCTGGATGGATGTGACTGACAGAAGGTATGCCTAGGTCGATGTGACTGACAGAAGGTATGCCTGGGTGGATGTGACCAACAGAAGGTATGCCTTGATAAATGTGACTGACAGAAGGTATGCCTGGGTCAATATGACTGACAGAATGTATGCCTGGGTCAGTGTGACTGACAGAAGGTATGCCTGGGTCATTGTGACTGACAGAAGGTATGCCTGGGTCAGTGTTACTGACAGAAGGTATGCCTGGGTCAGTGTGACTGACAGAAGGAATGCCTGGTTGGATGTTACTGACAGAATGTATGCCTGGGTCAGTGTGACTGACAGAATGTATGCCCGGGTCAGTATGACTGACAGAAGGTATGCCTTGGTCAATGTGACTGACAGAAAGTATGCCAGGGTCAATGTGACTGACAGAAGGTATGCCTGGGTCAATGTGACTGACTGAAGGTATGCCTTGGTCAATATGACTGACAAAAGGTATGCCTGGGTGGATGTGACTGACAGAAGGTATGCCTGGGTCAATGTGACTGACAGAAGGTATGCCTGTGTGGATGTGACTGACAGAAGGTATTCTTGGGTGGATGTGACTGACAGAAGGTATGCCTGGGTCATTGTGACTGACTGAAGGTATGTCTGGGTCAATGTGACTGACAGAAGGTATGCCTGGGTCAATCTGACTTACTGAAGGTATGGCTTGGTCAATGTGACTGACAGAAGGTATACCTGGGTCAATGTGACTGAAAAAAGGTATGCCTTGGTCAATGTGACTGACAGAAGGTATGTCGGGGTCAATGTGACTGACAGAATGTATGCCTGGGTGGATGTGACTGACAGAAGGTATGCCTGGGTGGATGTGACTGACAGAAGGTATGCCAGGGTCAATGTGACTGACAGAAGGTATGCCTGGGTCAATGTGACTGACAGAAGGTATGCCTGGGTGTTTTTAAACCTGGGGAACAGACATCACTGTTTGAAAAATGTGTTGCAATAATAATTTCATCTGTGTTATTCCTCTATTGTTTAGAGCGTGTGAGTGTTGTTGATGTGTTTGCTATTTTGATGTGCTTGCAGTGGTGCTGCAGATCATGTTGTGTTCCTGATATTTTTAAGGAAAGGAAGTTGCTTAAATAAAAATGTTTAAACATGAATTATTGCTATGTATATAATTATATTATTGTGTGCATTTTTTCTCAGTTGACTATTTCAAGCTGTGGATTGGCATAACTGTAAGTTATTTTAATGATATTAATATTCTTGCTAGGGATGCTAAAATTTACTTAAATGGTCCTAATTTTAATTCCTGGGTCTATCATGATGCTTCAGTACTTCAGCAGGACACAGTGCTCAGTCATTTGATGTTCACAATCTTGATGTACATGTAACCTTTTAAATTGTGTGATTGCCTTGGTGAATTCTGAAGCAAGAGTCTTAGTGATAAGGGCTACTGCACTGAGCTGTAAATAGTTAATCATATTTACAGAAATAGCTCAGGGTGTGAGAAATTAATGATGGAACAGTGCTTAGATCTGAGTATATCTCTGACTCTACCCATGTCATTGCCCACTACACTGCTTTTGCTTCACTTCTAATTAGCATTTGATTTGCTGATCTGGCAGAAATCAATTTTTTTGTCAGATAAGCAGTATTGAATTGAGAGACCTTTTCATTGCACCCACCCAAACTAAGTTTGACAGGGGGTATATAGGAGTCATGCTGTCGGTTGGTCGGTAGGTTTGTCTGTTTATTGGTTGGTTTGTAGGCTGGTTACAGTGGTTTGTAGGTTGGTTACAGTGGTTTGTAGGTTGGTTACAGTGGTTTGTCTGTTTATTGGTTGGTTTGTAGGTTTGGTTACAGTGGTTTGTAGGTTGGTTACAGTGGTTTGTCGGTTGGTTACAGTGGTTTGTCGGTTGGCTGGATGGTCTGAGCACATGAACTGTTTTAATTTTGTGGAGCAAACTACTTCTTAGTTTCATTAAAGCCCCTTCGAAGAAGAGGGGGTATATTGTTTTGCTGGATGAAGGTTGGTCTGTCAGTCGGTCTGTCTGTCTATGGGTAGACCAGTTCATTTCTGATTAATTGCTTTTGAACGGATTGACGGATTGGCTTGATACTTCACATGTGCATTGGCAAAAGATGACCCCTATTGAAATTGTCAAAGGTCAAAGTCACTGTCACAATAAGTGTGAAAATCAAGGCCCTGTTTGGGGGGCATATGTCTCCGACAGCAGAACTCTTGTTATCAATTGAATTGAAGCTTGAAATATGTCTTCACCATGAAGTGTTGATGTGCAAGAAACCTTTTTCATGCTTAGTTATCCACAAGTTCCTGCGTTATTTGCTCTAAAACATACCCATTTGTATGGCATAGGCATTGCTCAAGCATTGAATTGAAACTTAAAATATGTCATCACCATTAAGTGTAGATGTGGAGGACACTTTGTCCATGCCCAGTCATCCAAACATTTCTGAGTTATGTTCCCTTGATTTTAGCCATTTTTATGGCAAAAGCATAACATGTTCTTTGTTTGTGCCGCAAACTTACTTTCACATTTCTGAAGTGATTGATTTGAAACTTAAAACATGTAATCACAATGAAGCATAGATGCTTAAGACTAATATTGTCTTGCACACTTATCCATTTGTTTTGGAGTAATATGTCCTTAAACTTATCCATGGGCATGGCAGCTACATGTATACTAGTTACAAAACAATGGGGTTGTATTTTAGTCACTTTTGTAACAAAGCTTCAGTATGCAAATAGAGATGCTCTTGCTTATTGTAAGCTTATGTATGTATTGGATAGGACTACTTCAGGCAAGTGTACTGAGTCAGGACTGGAATATTTCATCTATTTGATTTCCAATACAGCATGAAATCCTGCTGTGTATAGCAATGGTTATGAAACCTCTGTCCATGTCTCTGCTATTTGTGCCTAATTGATGTTTGTGTTGTTGATATTAAGTTGACCCTAAAATGGTCCAATCCTCAATCAATCTAATTTTAATGATGGGAACAGCTGCTGCATTGTACATGTACATGCATATACACAAAGTAGGATTATTGTTCAGGTATTGGTGATTCAGCTTTTCCCATGGATGTGCATATTGCTTGCGGAAGGTGATTTCAAGAGATAAAACTTTGCACAGATGTTCGTTTGGTCACATGTTTTCATTCTTGGATTAAATAATTTATTGCTGAGTTACTTGGATGTTAAGTGTTGCAAATTCCACATGGAGTGGAATTTTGCTGTGATAGTTTTGAAACTTTTATGCTTGATTTTAATTCATCTGTTAAAATCAGGAGAGGGTAGTTTTCCTGATATGTCTATAGTGAAACCTTGTGAACACTCCAATCTTCATGAATCTTTGTCATAACTGTCGGTTTAACAATACCTAGGCCGAGTACGAAAATGGTTGTGGTTTGTCGAAAAACATGGCTGCCAGTGTGTGAGGCAATTTTTTTTATGGCTATAATGAAACCTTTTGAACACTCTAGAAGTCACATTTTGGGTCCAATCTTCATGAAACTTGGTCAGAATATTTGTGTTAATGATAGCTAGGCCGAGTAATAAAATGTTTTTGTTTCATTAAAAAAAGATGGCCACCAGGGGGCGGGGAAGTTTTCCGTATATGGCTATTGTAAAAACTTGTAAAAACTCTAGAAGTCACATTTTTACTCCAAACTTGGTCTGAACGCCTGGTCTCACACTGGTCCTGAAACAAAGCTTATTCATTCTTTCAATTTCATGACTCAATCTTGACGAAACTTGGCCAGACAATATCTAGGCCGAGATCAAATGTGAGTTATGTGTGTAAAAAAACTAGGTCACTTGTTGAAATTTTACAAAAACTGAGTACTATATAGACCACATTTATTACTCTATCTTGATGAAATGCTATTTTTGACAATAGCTAGGCCAAGTCATGTGTGCCAAAACTAGGTCACAAGTTCCAGTTTTGATTATTNGTTAAAAAAATCGATCTGACGAAGGACATTAAGTTATCATTACTCATGTTGTTAAAATCCCAAAATATTGTAAGTGTGCAAAAATGCATGTGCGAGTTTGTAACATGGCGGCTATGTCGGTGTTTATAAAGCCCAACACTCACATTTGTGTTGTAAATGACGTCACTGTTGTTGATGATACAATTACTACTTATTTCTCTCATTCAGTTAATCTATCTTCACAAATCCTTTATTATACGACTTATTCGACATAAAAATGGATAGTTCCAATCTGTTGCCTCAGCAGTTTCTTAGATTCCGACAAGGTCTGGGAAACAGGAAACATACATATTTTGTTCAGGTCCAACAGATATCGGCCCTTGCAACTTGGTTAAGGAACACATTTCCATTGATGGCAACACGTCCGTCAAGCATCCGTACCACAGGATTTTGTCTTAATTTTCACATGCATAATACTAGTATCTAGACAGATGCCTACATGGTTGCCCGTTTCGACGACACAGTTAACCTAATTGAGGGTTTAAAGTTTTTTGCAAAGCTTGTCATACAATCTTGGTATTGGAAAGTCCATATTGCGGAGGAGGACAAGGCTGTATTTTTGAATGTTTTAAATATGCTTCTTTTATTGCGAGCGTATGCCATGGTGTATTTAGACCGCTAGCTATATATGTTTTATCAGTTTTGATTATTGTTTAGAATACAAATATACCTTTTGCTAGCAACATAGACTGCTAATGCTGCGTTAGCTGTCCGCATAACTTTATTTAGACAAACACGTTTTGTCATGTTTTGTCTCATTTGAAGGCCGGAATCAATAACAACAGACTGACATTGGTTGTTGATTCGGTGGCGGCGGCCACTTGGTGGACACGTGTAGACATCAAAGAGACGACAGTCATTGATTTACAAACGACCGGGTCGCAATGGTTGGTTGTAAAAATTGGAGGTAAGGCAATGCATTGAAAGACCGGTCTATACATGTCAGTTATTTAATATGAAACTAATATCATAACGCATTTGAATATTATTTATTTAATATAATGAGACGCTTTCAAGAATGTATTCATCGTTTAACATTTTCCATAATATGTAAGGCACCTGTTGTTACCCATGACTTTTGTCATTTATTAACACCGTAACCAGGTGTTTACGCAAGTGTATTAGCCTACAAAGTACTACCTGGAGGCAAAGTCGAAGTGAGCGGCGGGGCTTGGGGCTTTACAAACGTAGAGCAGCAGTTTATGGAAAACCTAGACAAAGAACTAGGAGCTGGAAAATTCGATAAATTACGCAGAGAGCACATTGGAGAGTATTACGAACTTTTACGCGAGATTGCATACAAAACCCGATCGAAATATATTCTTTTACAAGATGTATGTGTTGTGAGGCTCCCGTATATCCTGTCGCCAGAAGTCAAACATTGAATAGAAACAGCGAAGATTAAATTATGGTTTGATATTGAAATTCCAAATTTTATTGCTCACATAAAAACTGTATTAAATAATCATCTCCGTTTAAGGGACCGAAGTAACCAATCTGGTTTTAGTCGACAGATTATTTAATAAAAAAAATGTATCGCTTATATCGATGCTTTCTTCCCTAAAGATGAACGTAAATGTGCGCATCTTAAGTAATTTATTTCCGTTTTGACAAGGTGTTTAATTTCTAACGACTACTCTAAAATGGGAATGAATACTCAGCATGATAGCGGACGTCTGTATCATTACCAATTGTAAATTTACTTAATGATACACCGTGTGTCAACAACAGCCCAGCTGTATTCGTTATTTTATACATTTCATGGTCTGCACACATTCACTTTATTTTATAGTCATAGTTAGGCATTGGACTATTTACGTGTAAAATATAATCCTCTTTTTTGTTAATTTTGGTAACGAAAGCAAAACACACCACCACTACCATATCACTTAAGTGTACTCGACATTAATCATTTCTATGAAATTACCGATAACCTGCGTCTGCTTTTATAAGATGACAATAGTTAAAACAACGTTATAGTATTGCCAATATATGCGTTATGTTAAATTTACTTTGTATTATATTAAATAGTATACTACATATATACATTGTAAGCTACATTCACTGAATACTGGAATTAATAATCATTAATTTACCGTCGACAAAATAGGCTGTAGATTTATTATTTAAAAACAATATACTCATTGTTTTATTTCTTCATCCAGTCTTCTATTTCTGCGTAAAAGCTGTTTCGAATTTGTAACCGCGGTTTATTTATTATTACAATTCTGAATAGAAACGAAACAATATGCATCATACACTTAAGAAAATGCTTGATACATGTGTATGAAACTGCGAACAATTGTGTACTTCATTTGCTTTCACGTAAATCTTTATTTTCGAATAAAACAATACGACTTACTTTCCTTATCTTACATGCAAGCAATTGAGTAACAAGTCTTGTTATAAATCTGCGGACAACATTTAATGCCACTTCAACTTGTACAGTTTAAACAAAAAAACCTGATATTTACTCTAAACAATGTGATACAGGTATAAAGAACTAATACATTTATTTATTTTTTTACACACGAATATTTCCTTACAAAAGGTAAACGCCCGATTGAGAAGCAAGTAAGGTAAAACGGATTGCGATGGCTAGTTGTAACATTAATGACCGTGAACAAAACTATTTTTACTATATGATCAAAGATAAATGTGTTGCCTTTTGTTTTCGTTTCTCCTTCTCGACGACATTATATAAAAAGAAATTGTTGTTGTATGGTTTCCCAATATTCTCAGTGAATATTTGACAATTGTATAAAGCAAATAAATCGAACTGACATCCACTGATGTACCGCACAAATGAGGCGCGTTCTACATGCAAGGGGAGGGAATCACTGGATCACACTTGTACCAAACTGTTATGTAAATGGCCAGCTAATTACTATTTGTTTCCAAACTGCTTAACTGCAACAATCTTGTGCATTAATTAGAAATTTATAATATCTTTCGTATTCGATAGTCCTCAAAACGCATCTGCTTATTGATCAAATTTATGTTTTAATGTGATGTATCCTGCTTTAATGAGGCAAAATAACGAACTTAGTCTAAAAGTATAATAAAGTTGGCAAATAATTACCAATTGCATGAACTTCAGATTTATATTATCATATGTCATGTTATAAATGAAACTGTATTTGCTCAGTATAGATTGTTAAATTTTTCAGCGCCCTGCCATTGTGTTTGTTGCCATTGTGTCCTTTGTGGCTAATTTCAATAGTTGCGTGCATATGAAAGCCATTTAGACTTGTTTCAAAAGTATGTTATAGAAAACAAAGAGTTTCAATTTTGGATGATAAAACTAGTTGTTTCTTAAAAATAAATATATGAGCGTATGGATTACAAAAGAGTTATTCTAGGAAGGATGTGATCAAAATTAAAACATCAATTATAATCGTTAACTTAAAAAAAAACACATAAAAACAAAATGGAAATTGAACTGGACGCAAAACAGCTTTAAAATGCTTTGAATAAATTTCCATGTTGACATGTCAAAAATATTTCAAACAAATGACAATGAAATTATTGCTAAAATGGAAAATATCCTGATAAATTGGAAAAGAAGAATTTTAACACCAATTGGAAAGATTGTTATTGTAAAAACACTTATTGTGTCATTATTCAATCACTTGTTCATATCACTGCCTAACCCACCCAATACCATTTTAAATTCAATAAAATCTTCAATCCTGACTTTTATGTGGGACGGGAAAAGTAAAATAAAGTTTACAAATATAGTAAAAGAATTTAATGAAGGAGATTTAAAAATGATTAATTTGGATGCATTTTTTCCAGCATTGAAACTTACCTGGTTACAAAAAATTCAATCCTTTAGAGGACATTCGATATATATCACACAACTGTATTTCGATACTTACAAACCTTTTCAATTGCAGTTATCATTTTGCTTTAAATATGTCTGACACAATTGCAAACCCTTTTTGGGTAGATGTTTTAAAAAGCTTCTCACTTTATTGTAGTAAATTGAAAGTAAAAGCAGAAGAATTTTGTATTATCCACTATTTTATAATCCAAATGTATTGATATGAAATAAAAGTGTTTACTTTAAAGGCCCTTTAAAGGTGACAAATCCAATTACTATGCATATAAACTGGTCAAATTTTACCGGATTTCAGTTACCATTGCATAAAAATGCTAATAACACAGCTTAGATGCAAAGTTGTCAAGAATTATGGAAGATATACCCGTTTCATAATTGGAAGAAATGTTAACAACTTTGCAACTAATGTGGTGGTTAGCCTCAAAGCGGTGACGTATGCTAAAAATAGCCGAAAGAAAAAATCTATTTTAATTCTATTTTAAACAACTTTTTACCAGTAGAAATTAACTAATATGATCACTACAAACGTTTTAACCATTTAGAAGAGACCTACTTTGTGAGTGATACCGGAAAACGTTGATAATCAACGATATATTTTTGGTGACCTGAGTCATTTTCACTTTCACTTTCCCGAGTAAATAGCGATGTAAATAAACTGATTGTTTGTAAACACAATTGACTTGGAGGACACTGTATTTTGAGCTCAAAACAAGTTGTATTGCTCATTTTTTATAGTAATGTCCAATAGCATATATATATTGTTTTTTGATAACCTTTATATATGTTGAAATTCACTGTATAGGTGATATATTCAAACATGGAAGCTTTATTTACGTTGATGAGTTAAAAAAAATGTACAATTTGAAAATAAATTTCATTAATTATACAGGGGTGACAAGAGCAATAGATACATGTTTGAAAAAAATATTGTATACCCTATCCTCCCTACCCAAAACATTATCAAACCCTTTTTTCCCCAATTATTACAACTCATATTAAAAAGGGAATCTGGAGCAAAAAGACGATACACAATTTTAAATAAAATCAATGATCAACCTTCAGTTAAAGCAAAATGGGCTATAAAACTCAATAATATAATAAATGAAAATAAATGGAACTGCATTTTTGAACAACCCTTTTTTTTAAAACAAATGTTGTAAAGGTACAATGGTTCCAATATAGAATAATTCATAGGATACTTGGAACAAATAGTCTTTTGAACAAAATGAAAATAACTGATGATCCATTATGTACCTTTTGCAAACAAAGTGAGGAGAATTTAGAACATCAATTCTGGGAATGTCAGATATCTAAAGTAATTATTGATGAAATATTACCAGGTCAATCCGTTCCGTTCATTAATAGGACAAAACAAAAAATCGCCTTGGATATTTGACAAAGTCTGCTAGATAAATATTGTTATTTTGTTTATAAAGCTATACATATACAAATGTAAAATAAATAAATGCATTCCAAGCATAGCTGGAGCCAAGAAATACATTAAGTACGAAAATGATAACTTGAAAAAAATATCCATTTAAAAAAATAATACAGAATCTTTTGATATTGAATGGGAACTATTTAATGTCATTGTCTCACAAACTTAGAATTTAAACTTGATTATTGTTGTAGTTTCTTTGAAAACTACTATATTATACTGATACGCACCTAGTAATGTTTGTATCAATGTATTCCATTTTTTCATCTGACAGTACAATTTATACATCAATGTTGATCTATACATACTGGAACATGTCTCATTTTTTCTTCTATATTTCTTAAATGTTTTTTTCAGCACAAAATTAGATAGTTAAGAATTTAGATAGCTAGTCTAAGATGTGTTGCATATGTTATTTTGTTCATTTCTGATTGCATTTCATGATTGTGTATTGTTCATAATTGTATAAGTATGTGTTCGCCATCTCGAAATAAATGTGTTGGAAAAATAAATCGCCTACTTGTTTAAAGCCCCATTAACACTCAAAATCAACGAATATTTCGCAAAGTAATTCGTTAAATAAAGTTAACCCATAAACAATCAGTGTTCCCTATAGCATTAGCCAAAATTTCAACGCCAGATGTGGTCTTGTAACATAGATTTAACGAGATACATAATGCTCGTTTTTATTTTCCCACAAAAAAGAGTATTTTATATCTTGTTAAATCTATGTTACCTAACGTAAACTGTACAGTGTGTGTGTCATTTACAATTAGTTATACGTTTATACATATCTTAATGTCAACGTGAGTACAAAAGCGTATAGCTAAGTATCATATTGATCGCGTAAAGAGTATATACATACAGAACATACATACATAATTTTATAAATTAAATTGTACAAAACAATGATTTGTTTTACAAATAATAAATAAGCAAATAGAATATAAGTGTTTTGCTATTGTAACATACACATATGATGAATACAATAAATTTAATTATAAACTTGTACAGAACAATTGGGGAATGAAAACCATAAACATAGTACAGTTTTTAAAACGTTATACAAGACGAGTTGACATGAACATAAACTATAAGGTAAAGACAGGTAAAGACCATTCTGTAGGAAAATGCACTGAATTTAATATAGAATTATTAAATATCTTTAACAGATATGATGATAATATATCTTAAATGTCGATAAAATATTCGAATAACAAATAGTCACAGCCACACCATTGACTGCATTTGAGCCGATTAACTGTCTTATCTATTTCGTGTATGGTAATTGGACTATTTCGTCTATGGTAATTGGACTATCAAGTTCTTCAAATCTGCCGTTATCAGTAAGTAGTAGTATAAGTAAACTCGAGATATGGACGTCGCCATCTTGACTGTCGCGTGAGTACTCACTCTGGATAAGCACAATCTCGAACCCTGGATCTTCGCTCACTACACAACGGTGAAGTATACATGAGCATTTAGTGTAAATGTTAACATTTTAAAATATGATTTGAAGGTACAACCATTGTTTACACAGCAATCCTTATCAGGCATTATAGCAGAATTGGTTTAAAGCGACCTTATTAGCTCACACTTGCATGCTTTATTTGTTTCCCAAATTGAGAGGTTTTAAAAGAGGAAAACTTTCTTCTGTTTTTGTTGTTTCGTTATTCGTATTGATAGATAAATGTATCTTTCAGTTTTGAACCAAATTCTTCGGATTGCTCGTTTTAAGGCGGTTAATGCATTTAAGTTTTACTGTGTTTGTTTATATTGTAAACTAAAAACTGACACATTTCTTTTTTTTCATGTCAAAAGTCTAGCAAAAACCACACGATAATACGCTGTCAAGCATTATCAGGTTGGGTGTTTATTTCTACAGTGTGGTAGTCTGTGTCGTTGTGTCACTTCTTTGTTAATAATGTTTATATGTTCGTTTTGGAGACCTAGATTATTTAATGAAGGTATTGTGTAATCACGGAAAAACCGACTACTTTCGATTTGCAACAGATTAAAATAGAGTACAGGTAAAGATTTTAAACAATGTTGTAGTTATATGCGTGTTAACATTTGATAAAAAAGTAAGTAGCTAATCTTATACATTGTAAACTATACAACGTACAGTGTATGCTCTTTGTGTAAATATCCAAGTTATTAGCACAAATTCGAAACGAAAAGGAAATTTCTTTGTAAGGCGAAGGCAGGTAGGCGTGTTATAGTGGTTAATAATATAGACTGACCTGTTAGAACATGTATCTTAATGCTGTTTTGTTTGTATTCGCAACGTTTAGCATACATAATTGTACTTATGTTTAAAGACATGTATCACATATGATTTGTGTTTCGAAAATTCATTGATACATTTAAACGTTTATATAATCTTATTGTTTAACAACATCATTCAAATGTTAATCTCACTAATATACAACCCTTTTAGGTTACGTTGGCTATGGTTTAGTTAACATCTCAAGAATCGAAGATTGCTTATATAAACACATGAAACGTCTCTTTATTTTGCCAACATCGGATTACAATAGCCTTTAAGCATGCATAAATGAATCAAATGTATCCATCGTAACGAAGATTTTATGAATTCTTATGTATTTCCTTTATATTCATCGACATAAACGTTTATTACGATTCTGTCTTGCATTATTTTTGCCAGTACTAGCTGTGTTTTTATAAACGCTCTGCTTTATGATCATGGCGATGTTCTTACTGTTAAATCCAGGTATGCCATATCGTTCATCGCAAGTCGATCAATATTGAAATAATTTATATACCACCATATCTCAGATCTTTAAGAAATGCCATAACACATTGGTTTCATTTTAGTGTGCCTCGGAAAGTTTCGGCTCTTGTGCTCTGGTCTGTATATAACAATTGCGTTGATGGAATTCAATTAAAAGGTATTCTATTTTATTACTATTTAATTTGAATTGTGATGCTATAAGGTTTATTGTTATGCACTATGAACGGTTTCTGTACTGAATGCTTGGATGAAAACCAAAGCTTTATATAGGTATTTTATGAGAAACTAAGCGATGAAACAAAAACAAATGTGAATAAGCCTTTTCGAGGTGACATTCCTTGGAAATTAAATCCAATTATTGCATATACCTACACTTCATAATCGAATTCCGGTGACTTTTTTCACAGCCGTTCATTTTAATTATGCGGTTATTGACTGAATTTATCTTATTATAACACAAATTCGGATTAACATATTAAATAAATCCTATTTGTTATAAGTTATTGCATAAATGCTTACAACAATGACGTTTATACATCGCTATTGTGAAATGTCAATGAAGATTTCCAAGTGGTTACAACAAACAAGCCATACATTGTCCCAAATATACCATACTAGAAGGATATAAAAGCAGTAAATGCAAGGCATACAGTTTTTGTTTCGAAACAAGTAAAGCGATATATGGCATTATCGTTTCTGCATATAAATATTTCAATCACAGTAATTCATCATTTATGTGAATATACTAAATTTTCCTAGCCTCTTTACACGATTAATAACCTATCAACATCCATCTTGTCATGTTAATGTCTATGATGTTAGGAGGACCACGTTTGTGTGTTTTCATTAAATCATGAATTGTTAAGCATGCTCATGAAAGAAACAATCTTGTTTCCCTGATGCCATACTTTAAAATAAGATTGTCTGTCCTCCAACCAACCATAGTAACATACCGATTTAAACCAGTGCTGTATTTGTCTTCCGAAAACTATTAAATATATGATAGCGATATCCTTACCACGTCAAGTGCGGAGCTTAAGTCCAAAGTATTGAAGGGATTCATTTGGAACTTCATGTTATAATAGATGACTTAAAAGTTAACGGAAAACGCTGAATACAAGAGCCATAACTATATATTCATTATATTTAGAGTTATTGTGTTTTAGTAAATTTCCTTTTACGAAGCATATCTCCCTTCATATTGAAGATACTAAATAAAAAATTTAATTGATAGAGATATTTAGAGAAAGTTAAGAATACCAGAACCGCCTATACATTATTTTCGGAATTATTGCTTTTGCTTTTTGAGTATAGTCCATTACTTATGTGGATCATAACTCTGCAAGTATAGATGGTATTAGTTTAAACATATTTATTTCAAACAATACACATAGTTTTACATTGAAGTACATACAACATGTATACAGTTAACATGTTTGAATAGGATGAGAATGGAAGACCAAGTCTTATATAGTTCTTCTCCCAATACAAATACAATAACATGTTGTCAGACGAACATAGTTGGTTTTTTATGATAACACAATAATAATAGAATGAAAAAAAGAGAGAAACTCCGAGTAAAGAGTTTCATTTGTAAAA
>VMBQ01001397.1:74359-126895 GCA_007657795.1 Dreissena rostriformis | reverse complement strand
TTTCGTGTATGGTAATTTTACTATTTCGTCTATGGTAATTGGACTATCAAGTTCTTCAAATCTGCCGTTATCAGTAAGTAGTAGTATAAGTAAACTCGAGATATGGACGTCGCCATCTTAACGGTCGCGTGAGTACTCACTCTGGATAAGCACAATCTCGAACCCTGGATCTTCGCTCACTACACAACGGTGAAGTATACATGAGCATTTAGTGTAAATGTTAACATTTTAAAATATGATTTGAAGGTACAACCATTGTTTACACAGCAATCCTTATCAGGCATTATAGCAGAATTGGTTTAAAGCGACCTTATTAGCTCACACTTGCATGCTTTATTTGTTTCCCAAATTGAGAGGTTTTAAAAGAGGAAAACTTTCTTCTGTTTTTGTTGTTTCGTTATTCGTATTGATAGATAAATGTATCTTTCAGTTTTGAACCAAATTCTTCGGATTGCTCGTTTTAAGGCGGTTAATGCATTTAAGTTTTACTGTGTTTGTTTATATTGTAAACTAGAAACTGACACATTTCTTTTTTTTCATGTCAAAAGTCTAGCAAAAACCACACGATAATACGCTGTCAAGCATTATCAGGTTGGGTGTTTATTTCTACAGTGTGGTAGTCTGTGTCGTTGTGTCACTTCTTTGTTAATAATGTTTATATGTTCGTTTTGGAGACCTAGATTATTCAATGAAGGTATTGTGTAATCACGGAAAAACCGCCTACTTTCGATTTGCAACAGATTCAAATAGAGTACAGGTAAAGATTTTAAACAATGTTGTAGTTATATGCGTGTTAACATTTGATAAAAAAAGTAAGTAGCTAATCTTATACATTGTAAACTATACAACGTACAGTGTATGCTCTTTGTGTAAATATCCAAGTTATTAGCACAAATTCGAAACGAAAAGGATATTTCTTTGTAAGGCGAAGGCAGGTAAGCGTGTTATTGTGGTTTATAATATTGACTGACCTGTAAGAATATGTATCTTAATGCTGTTTTGTTTGTATTCGCAACGTTTAGCATACATTGTTGTACTTATGATTAAAGACATATATCACATATGATTTGTGTTTTGAAAATTCATTGATACATTTAAACGTTTATATAATCTTATTGTTTAACAAGATAATTCGAATGTTTATCACACTAATATACAACCCTTTTAGGTTACGTTGGCTATGGTTTAGTTAACATCTCAAGAATCGTAGATTGCTAATATAAACACATGAAACGTCTCTTTATTTTGCCAACATCGGATTTCAATAGCCTTTAACCATGCATAAATGAATCAAATGTAGCCATCGTAACGAAGATTTTATAAATTCTTATGTATTTCCTTTATATTCATCGACATAAACGTTTATAACGATTCGGACTTGCATTATTTTTGCTAGTACTAGCTGTGTATAATACACGCACTGCTTTGTGATCATTGTTATTTACTTACTGTTTAATCCATTTATGCCATATCCTTCAACGCAAGTCAATTCAATATTTAAATAACTAATTAACCACCATATCTCATATCTTAATTTAATTTCATAACACGCGTATTTATGAATAGCTCAATTGTAGAATGTATATTGAGTGTATTGTGTCTAGTTTAAAAACAGGATATTTGATATAGATCCATTTGTCTAAATTAGCATTGTGTGTTCTGCTCTATTTTCCTATACAGTTTGATAGCATACCGCCGCTAAAATAAAGAGCTTCAATAAAACAAGTACGTACAACTTGATTTTAAGAGATAGTTAGATTGTTTTGAGATATGTTATATAACTTTGCGCTTTAACTGATTTACTATCATTGTTTCGCACTAGTTATTATTCCAACAAAGCGTATATGTGTATCTGAATTTGGTGAATGTAAAGTTTAAAGCAAGCCAGTATTATCGTGACAGGCATGTGTTATATAAGTTTAAACTACGCAAATGAAGTATTTCCTATATTCATAATGCGTTGGATTTGTATTAATGTATTTGGTCTAATCACTAAAACCGCGGGCAATATTGTGGTACGTTTTCTTGATGCATGTATCTTTTGAACATAATACGAGACATTACAGAACAAAATAACCTAACGTGTATATTAGACTAAAGCTTTTGGTGAATTCCTTTACTGCATATTGTGTCTTTTGATACAGTATGCACACTTAACATTGAAAGTTAAAATTGTTTTTTTACAGTTAATGAATGTGTAGTGTCGGTATTTGTTGTAACGTGACACCACGGAATAGCCGATTACTTTTCGCATGAGAATAATGAATTGGTTTCCGGTATAAATGACTAAAAATATATATAGAGTGCATATTGGGAATATTAGGTAAGTCTTAGTCATTGTATAATATTGCGAGGGTTCCAACCAACAAAATTTACACAACTTTTACAAAACAGTTACTGACTGAAATCGCAACAATCCGATATTTTTATTTTGACGTCTATTCTATCATAGTTAATTACCAAACAATTAGCATGTGTTTTGTTGTGTGATTGCCATATTGTATGTAATCAACTCTTAGAATTTTTTTTAGATAGTGCTATTCATGATGTATGCCTTTTAACCGGTATAAAACCCCAACGATCTGTTTTGACTACTTTTATTCGATAACACCGAGCTTAAATCCTCTTTTGTTCTATATTTGCCCTCGTGGTTCTATTAATTAATTGCAGGACGCTGATCTGAATGTTAAACGATATGATGCTATGTTCCTTTAGATTTTTATTACAGACAGAATGTTTTTGAAAAATCGTTTCGGCTTCATTTCAATGTGCCTAGAAAAGTTACGGTTCTGGTGCTCTGGTCTGTATATAACAATTGCGTTGATGGTACTTCAATTGAAATATATTATATTGTATTGCTATTTAATTTTAAGTGTGATGCTATGAGGTTAATTGTTATGCACTATGTACTGTTTCTATACTGAATTATTGGATGAAAACCAGAGTAGCATATGGCTATTTTATGAGAAACTATGCGACGAAACAAAATCAAATGTGTATAAACCTTTTCCAAACTAGATGACATTCCTTGGAAATTAAATTAAACTATTGCGTATTGTAATATTAATCTAAGTCGCGTGTTTTCACAACATATTAATATTTATTATCTATACCTGAGCATCATTATATTCCATAAGTAACTAATCGCGGGGTCTTATAAACATGCGCTCAAAACAATGGCGTTTATACATCGCTATTGAGAAATCTCAAAATAAAGACTTGCAAGTGGTTACAACAAACAAGCCACACATGGTCCCCAAAATACCATACAAGAAGGATAAGAAATTCATTGATGAAAAGCATCTAAGGGGCGCCATTTAATAGTTTATGTTTCGAAACAAGTTAAACGATATATGGCTTAATCGTTTCTGGATATAAATTAGTCATCACCTATGTGACTAGACTAAGTTTGTATAGCCTCTTTACACGATAAATAATCTATCAACATTCATCGTGTAATGTTCATGTCTATGATGTAAGTAAGACCAAGTTTTGTGTTTGCATTAAAGCATGAATTGAAAAACCATGCCCATGAAAGAAGGAATCTTGTTTTCCCTTATGCCATACTTTTCAATTTCATCCGGGTAAATGATCTTTTACTGTTTTAAAAGTATTTCGGAGTATTGCCTTTTGCATAGATTTTGCATACCAAGAATCCTTAATTTTCTTTTGCAAACCGTATCTCGAAAAGTAAGTAATGGCTCCAAATAATACTTTGCTTATAGACAAAGGCCGTCGAAAGGAAATGCAGAATACCAGTAGCATGACTTTGCATTTATTTTTTGTAAATTTATTGCCTAATGTTAATTATTTATTGTACTCTGTAATTGTTATTCCATTATATTGATATTGAGATGCAACTTCATATATATATATAGAACATTGTAGGTAAATGTATAGTAAAATAACCATTACTCGCTTTTCAGTGATTATGGAGTTCTTGCTTAAGTATTTTTCTTTTGCAGTCCAATGTCATGATGTAGTTTCTTTGTGTACATGATAGCTCTACATATATTAAAAGAATTCACATACGAATTAAAATGAAATTTGAGAGGAAGTGCAGATAGCAAGAATATACCATTTATATTATCAGGTAGTGACTATCGGGTAGGTTGCTATTTGTTGAATGTTCTTGTGGAAAGCATACCAATTAGTATGCAAGTGATTATATATAAATATGTATTCATCTTCCACCACGAGATCCAATGGAACGAGAATTTACATTAGATGTCTTGCATTTCACGAATCATGAAACATTTTAAACTTTTAGTTGTCATACTATATAGTTACGTTACAAATGTATATACCATATATTTTCCGTTAATGCTAGTTTATTATTGGTATGCCCCTATTTCGTTTAATAAGTGTTAGAATTTATTATAAAAAGTGTGTTCCCTGTAAAGCAATAGTATCCTAACATTTCACACGAGACGTACTTAAATATTATTAAATTGTCGTTTCGCCTCTAAATGTGTGGTCATTCAAACCATAAAATCATCACATTATAAGATTCAGTTATAATTATTGTTTGGATAAGCTTAAGATCATAAACAGCTTTTTCTGTTAAACCACGTATGACAACAGTTAAAAGTCGATCATATAAGTGCATGAGCATATTTACTAAATAAGAGAAGAGGTATACCTTAATAAAGTTTAGTCATTTTTTTTCTGTTGAACTACATAAGCCGACAATTCAAATTCGGCCATACATGTATCAGCAGATGCATGTATTCACTATCTAGCAGAGATATACATTTCTAAAGTTCAGATATGTTATATGACTTTCTCATTGATATGCGAAATTGTTGCACGTAAATAACAGTATCTTAATATGTAACGTTTATAAATAAGTTTATCGTTTAAATGATAAATGGAAGTAACTAAAACGAAATAATATTTCGTTGCTTTTGGTTTCAGTTCCGTATAACGATCAAATACCATGCAGATTATTAAACGGTGTAATTTCGTGTAAATGTATTACAGATAGTTCGTTAAAATATAGGTGAGCCGAATTGTAATCAAGATTCGTTTGAAAGGATCTACATCCATCAACTGATTCATAGAGGTTAGTTTTTGTGCAATTATGTCATGCATATTATGTATAGAGTTTGCAACCAACAACAATTAATTTAAGTTCGCGATGATTGAGGCATTACGGAAGCCAACATATTTGCGCACCTCCGACGTCGAACATACTTATACAATAATGTTAATTACAGTTTTTCGATTTTCATTATGGTGGGTCATACCAATTAACCAGTTCATAGCGGTGCACATTCGTATGGATATCTTTTTTCATTTTAGTCCACACAATACATTCAATCTGAAAAACAGTATTTGTCAGGTCAATACATGTGAACAGAAACTCTATACTTAGGATAACTTAAACTCGTTCTTCTAAACAATTGTTCAGTTGAAAATATAAGCTTGTTTCCTGCATTTTCAGAATATGTGGCCCGTGTTCGGATTGGTGATTTTCCTTATATTAGG
This sequence comes from Dreissena rostriformis, assembly GCA_007657795.1. Classification (NCBI taxonomy): domain Eukaryota; kingdom Metazoa; phylum Mollusca; class Bivalvia; order Myida; family Dreissenidae; genus Dreissena; species Dreissena rostriformis. The sequence continues at coordinate 121,405 of VMBQ01001397.1, read as the reverse complement.
TAAATCACATACATATCAAACTGTTTAATCAATGCTCGGAAAGTTTGTGAATTTTTTCTGACAATGTTTATTGTTTTTAAAGAATTTACACGTTTAAGCACTTATACATTTTACTTATGTTTGTCATGATTTACTTTCATATTATTACGAGATTGTTTTGCACCAGAAAACCCACGAGCAATAACTGAGGAAGTGCAAATCATATTTGTGATATATAATTTCAGATTGTACTACCGTTACTGAAAACATCCAGCTCGTAACAAGAACAGAAATGTCATCCGGCTGGTTAGAAGAAAGGAAAATGTCAATTGAATGTGCCTCCAACACCGACCTCACATTCAAATTTTATAGCAACGGGTCAAACGATTCACTTACGATTGCAGAATGTGATTTATATAGAAAATCATGTATGTTTTTGACAACTGTTCATGAACACAGATACAATATTTCGTACACTGGACGTGGTGGCATCCTGATAATCAGAGATTTAGACGAAGAAACAACTGGAACTTATCAATGCCACGAAACATACAATCCGATGAATTTTGTAAGCACGATGATTACACAATCGGAATATACAGCAACATTTGTAAAGCAATATAGCATTCCTTCCAAAACGACTGGTACGTATATAAATTATTTAAAAATGACCTGAAAGGCTGTCAGCGTTTGTTTGTTTCTTAGGATATCACGTAATAAATTTGGCCGTACTGATTTGTTAATCATCGTAAACTGCAGAACTGTACAGTGTACGTGCAATGGATTTTATTTGGAGTCAATTTGATGCGACCCCGTTTGGCATATTTATTGTGCATACGTTTATAACAACACCGGGTCATATCCAAGATATGTCGAATAAATGAACGGTCAACTTGATATTGAAATGATAATCGAAGTTTAAACACCAACTTATTTGTTCTTAAATTTCAGAGCCTCGCCTTTCGGAAAGACAAGGGCATATCGTGTTAGGCATATTGAAAGATAAGTCCATAGAATGCTCTTCCAATGTTGATATCACATTTAAATTTATCAGCAATACAGTAAACACCCCAGTAACAATTGCAGAATGTGACCTATCGAAGAAAGCATGCTCTATATTGAAACCATTTTTACATAACAAATACAATCTGTCTTACACAGGCATTGGGGGAGTTTTACATATTAACAGTCTAAATGATGAATCATTTGGAACATATATCTGTTGTGAAACGTACAACCCAGACATCTTTGTCAGTATTGACATTATTGCAGACATCATGGATGCTGCGGAAAACACTTATAATGTTACTCTACTGGCCAAGAATAATACAGGTACATAGTATTCAAGTTGCAATTTGCAAGCGTTATGTATGTTCTTGCTTATAATTTACATGCTATGCACACTTTGCGGTCACAATTCTTTACATATTAAATATTAAACATAAACATTTTCTAAAATGTGATTACAATATTTATAAGCTAAAGTTATTGTCGGATAGAAAATAACCGTATAACAGTGTAAAACTAATATTTTAGAAAACCATTGGGATAAAGGCGGAACAAATAACTCTTCATCATCATTAGCGATCGCGCTTTCCATATGTGGTGCCCTAGTAATAATTGGAGTCGTATGCGTCATAGTTTGCTTTAGGATGAAAGGTTCGTTCATGTTTCTTAAATCATCTGAACGTAAGCTTCCCGATTTTATAATCTAAAACTGCGTAATTATGACCAATCAATACAACAAGGTCACCTTAATAACATTATATAAAACAAGTTATATTTGTGTATTGATATTACCCAGTTTTTAAACAAGTTTTGAACCAACCCCAAAGCTATGCTTAGCATAGAACGTTCTAAGGCGGAGACCCCAGTTTTATTCACTAGAGTTTCGTTGTCCTTTGTTTTATTATGTGTCTAAATGTATGCACTTGGTCTCTTGCCTCGAATACAGGACCTTTAAGTAATGATAAGAATGATCTATTGGGGGATGCAACTAGAGTTTTACTTTTTTGTTCTTTGACATTGGTCTTCTTGGTTACGCGTGTTTTTATCTTTCAGCTTTTTCCTGCGCTTCTTCTAATGACACAGACAATTCGCAAATGGTAATATATTTCTAGTTGAGACTTGTAGTAATGATGACTTGTTGCAAATGTATAAATATTTTTGTTAGTTAAGTTTTCCGAAAGACGTTTTATCATAATACATTTTCCTGTTTCAATTAATATCAATTTTGTGCATTATTTCAGTCTCGTGTTTGGTAAAAAATAAAGGTTCAATTAGTTTAAATCACGTTTAATCTAGTAGCTTAATGAATTAAGTTTAAACATATGTGTGTATGTCTGTAGCATTTGTATCTGCATTGTTTATGCAGTCTGCACCAAGCGAGTGGTATTCAAATGCCACAGCACAATATCCGAATGAAGAACATAAACATACTGTAAGTAATATTAACATTGACGATTTTTCTAAATAGTACATTTTACATTTAAACTGATTGTTTTAGGTTAAATGTATTTCACTTTTCTTGTGTGATGATTTATTACAGAGTTCAAAAAAAGCAGCCGCAACATCAACACATGTATATTAGGCATAACTTAACTGTCCTTAACATGCCCATTATGTCATTCATTCATCATTTATGTCCATACTAATGTATACATGTTTGCATCACAATAAAACCACATCTCTTTATTATACTGCACATAAATACGAATAGAGTAAAGTTGAAATTACTTAACTTTTCCCAATCGTTTGCTGTCATGATAATGTTTATACAAATGAATTACATTGTATGCGCCAATCTTGGTCCACACTTTAGAAATCAAATGTGCGATGTATGTTGCATTTGAGTGACTTTTATTTAATTAATATTATATGAACTATAAACGTTCTAGTATTGCTTTTAGGCAGCAACCTACGATAAAGCTAACTATAACTCATTACGTAAAAGTTTTTTCTCTAATCTCTTTTCTCGCGCAACACGCACACATAGCTGCTGGCAACTACATGCAAATTATATAATTGTTAAAATAAAATAAAATGGTATGTAAAATAAAATGAAACATACGACGATTGTGCGAGTAATTTATCGCGCGTTTTGTATTACCTTATTATATTCGCCATTTGTATAATATATACTTTTCGAACGACTACTACCTAAATTACCTCATCTCATCTTCGCCTGTTGTCCCGTCTGTGATATATACCGCCGACCTCCAGTTGTCTTGATTCTGAGCAAGCCTCTCCAGCTGTCCCAACCTTCTGTCAATCTACTTGGCATCAGGAGTTTTTCCTTTTCCTTGCCTTGTCGTATTGATTGAAAGCTTGCCTTTCCATTACACTCTGAAGAATGTTTTTTCTACGCGCTGCTGCTTTGCTCTTCTCCATTATTCTTTGTTGATGATTTTGTCTTGCAAGCGGATCTTGGGGATCTCACTATGGCCGGTGTTGATAAAGATCTGGATTGTCTTCACGTTAGGTTTCCCGGTTTTTGCTTCATATAGTAGTATTGGCTTCACAATGGTATTTAGGAGCCTAATCGTCGTGCGTGGTGGGTTGCATCATCAGATGTTATTCATTTGATGGAAGGCTGATCGTGCTTAACGGATGCTGGTTTTAACGTCTGCATCCCTTTCTCCATGATTGTCCAAGATGCTGCCGAGATAGCTCCTCTTCACCTCTTCCAGCTTCTCGCCTCGGACTATGATGGGTGTGTCGTTAGATACATTGGTCGTGAATACCNGTTTTCTTGTTTCGAACAGGTCAGTGAATCTTACATCTCACCTATCCTTGCTTCTTACATCTGTTTCTTACACAAACTGTCGTTTGTCCGAGCGTAGCAATGGATTATGTCCATTTTTGGATCCTTTTCTTCTTTGTATGGAAAAAGTATGTCATGATCTTTGCTCCGTGTGCCTCCCACTTAATGAGTGCCCTCTGTGTCAACTTGGAAAGCATCAGAGCTACCCCCTGTGTGTATGCTGCAACGTCCCGCTCATAAGCAGATAACAGCAGTTTCTCGCCGGAAGTCAGTGGCTTCTGCTCAGAACCATTCCATGTTAATTCGCTGATTCCTAAAATGGTGAGATTAAACTTCTTCATCATAATTCCATTTTTGTTGTATTCCCCGTCTCGTACATGTTTCAGACATTCCATGTACCGATGGTAGCGGGGGTCATGGTGGGGACGTAGGTCTTCGGCCTTACGGCTTCCAGTTGACTTTGGCTTTCACCGACCGGCGTCATAGACCTATCAGCTGGAGGTCCGCGACATCTGTCTGTATATTGTTTGGTTTTCTGTAGCTAGCGGCTTTTTCACAGTGTGGGGTATCTAGCCCAACCCTCCTCCTTTTTCAGCCGAGCTTGGGATCGTCCTTGGCGGAGTTACCAGCGTAATATATTTCTTCATTTAATGCTAGGTGCTGACATATCGAAAGGTATCGAGAAAATTATCCTGATACCATTTCGCATAAGCCTTACTAGGGACTACTTTTTTGGAAATTTGAATCTGATTCGAATTCGAATGTCTTGCAATAATTATCATAGACAATAATAAAAATAAGTGAAGACAAATTCCAGTCAATGTTTATACCACCATTAATGCTCACACACACACTTATTATAAATAAGAGTCAATTGCAAAACGTTGTAATTATTTTTTAAATATCTCACCTCTTTAATTCATGCGATTTGGCCTCTTCAGTCGTACTGAGCCTAGGTGACTTACACTTAATGTCTCTAAGGTACTTATTAAACCTACAATGCATTCGAGCTGGTCATCCTTGTGCAAAAGTTATGTTCCAATCTACAGTATTTTAATGTGTTATTATCAGAGTCAGACGTAGTATTTTCCAGACCACATTCCAAATTTAGTCATGTTGACACATCGAAATAAATAGAGAAAAAAAGCAATTAATACCTATAATTAATTATCATTAATCATACCAGTACAAATACAAACCAAATAACGTTTGAAATCAACGGTGCATTCATTGTAATGAAACATGTCGCTGACATGTGGATGTCTTAACCTAAATACAACGCATCAATTAGAAATTGTGAACATATATTCTCAATATATTGAGAAAATAATTCACGTTAAAACCCCGAAGTGAAACAAATATATATTATATCAGTGTATTATAGGAATAACCGCACATAGGAAAACTGTAGTATTCTGTACATAATATGATTTGGAATCAATTGTCTTATTATATTAAACCTTATACAAATGTAAAATAAAAAGGTTAGAAATTATAAATTTACATGTATATATGTGATTATATTACAAGTGTATATGTTATAAATGTACAGTGTTATTTTATTTGAATTTCGAGAGTAAAGACTGTAGTAAGATATGTAAAAAGGCAGAGGCACATCCTTTAAGAGCGTGATAAACTAAATGAGTTAGATATATACTCAAAATAACTACAGAATTTTTTTCATAAATAAACGATTGACATAATTGTGTTCATAAACAGTAAAAAAGCTCACATTTATCTTGTCAATTGATGTCTTGAAACACTGTATCTTAAAAAACAAAAATACGAAAAAGTCCAAGTATTAAAAGTCAAATACTACAACTATTCACAGCAAGAAACATATGTTTGTTAAATTTAATTTATTAATGTATCAGTAAGTCAAGATTCAGTATTTGTAAATGATTTCGATATTTTAGTCTTCGCCATTACTGGGGTTAACGTACAAAACATCGAATGACGACGGCATACATCAAATTACGAAACACGATGACATGTACCAAATGGTAAGTATTCTAACAAGGATAGCTTGCATTTGATCAGTGCGCAATATGTTGACGGGCAATATATTAGCAATACAAACTTGATCTAACATTTATTACACATTTCTAGTGTCATGTTTTGAAGTGAATAACGTAAAAGTAAGTTTATTATACAGTTCATGTTGTTTCAACAACTTGAAAACTGTTCTCCATCGAAACCGCAATGGTCGGAGGATTACTATTTAGTTTTATAACATCGTATAGTTGTCCTCATAAAAGCTTGTACACGTCCTGGAGTAACGACTGGCAATGTCCCGGGATCACATGATTTATAAAGACTTACATAGTTAATGACTTAAAATTGTGTTATATGAAACCACAAGTCCTTGAGCTTTGATAGTTGGTATGCAACATCAGATAATGGTCCTGTACAATTTTTGTTCAAGTAATGTCACTCGGGTCAAATTGAGCCACACCACAGGGTTCATATGATCTATTAATACTTGTATTGTAAATTGCTTAAATGTCACTCGGGTTAAATTGAGCCACAGCACAGGGTTCATATGATCTATTAATACTTGTATTGTAAATTGCTTAAAAATCGTCTCGTCTGAAAACACAAAGCAAATGGTTTAATATTTTGTGTGTAATATCGTATTGTGGTGTTGTGCAATGCTATTCAAATACTTACTTCAAGGTCGCCGTGGCGTAGTGGATATGGTGTCCGCCTAGCGATCGGGAGGTTACGAGTTAGATCCCCACAGTTGGGGCGTTCTCTTAATCTCCCCCAAAGACACCATGTACTGGTTCTAGTCCCAGTAAACGAACTACAGAGCGTTTCAAATAAGCCTTAGGCTTTCGATGCAATCGAGCTGAACTAAATTGGTTTAAACTAATTAAACTAAATATTTCCTTTGGGAACAAAAATGTCCACGTCTCAGGGATTACGCTATTTATATCGACGTATAAGAATAACAACAATTTTAAATTTTAAACAATGTTATTTGAAACAAACAAAAGACAAGAATTGTAAGTTTTGCATGTAACATCATATAGTTATCCTTTACGAATTGTGTAAAAATCTTGCCCCGAGGTTACAATTTGCACTATTTGGGGCTTTGAGGGCGCACTGTTTTATATTAATTTTATTACACTATAGCTTAAAAAGAATTCTCTGAAACTTAAGGGAACACAGCTTTGAAATTCGGTATGTGACACGAGAGTGTGGTATTTTCAAACGATTGTTGAAATCATGACCCTGGGTTCGAAACTTGCCTTGCCCAATTTTAATGATGAGCGATCTAGAGCCATGTTGACCTCCTTGAACGTAATAGTTATACACACCAGATTAAAATATCGCCCAATATTCTAAGGCAATAAATAATACTAATTTGAAAAACATGACAATGATTTTCTGGTAATATTGGTTAAACCCTTTCATGGCCATTATATATTGTTTGTATTTAATATTAATACAATGCCATATATTGATCAAAGTAAAGTGTGTATTTACCATTTTATGTACATTGTTTATGTTATACGCAGCACGTGAAATCCATGCCAAGCGTTAGAGTTGTTGCTGCCATTGAACTTGGTACAACATACAGTGGGTATGCCTTTTCGTTCACCATCGATCCGGAAAACGTGGTTATCAACACGAACTGGTTATATGACGGCTCATCAAACTTAATAGCCTCTAAAACTCCGACAATTGTTCTTCTCGACAACAAAGGGGAATTTCACTCATTTGGATTTGATGCAGAAAGACACTATGAATCGCTAGCGAATGAGAACACTCACCAAGGCTGGAGTTTGTTCAGGCGTTTTAAAATGGCATTGCATAAGGTACGATTAATCGAATAATATATATATATATATANGGAGATTGTTCAGGCGTTTTAAAATGGCATTGCATAAGGTACGATTAATCGAAGAAAATTATGACATAAATTTATACAAATAATCACATTTGATCAATATTCTTTGAATATCACGATGAATAAAAGTAGATTTATATATAAAAAATAATTCCATTAAACACAGTTAGTAAATACATGTAGACTAAGTTAAAGCCTACAGTTCAAAATTCTAATATATATGAATTGATTTATGTTTTATCTATTTTGCCGCAAGAGACTTGTTCACATAATTTCGTATTTTCGTATGGCATGTTAAAATGATTATTACATAATGCTCTTTAAGTAAAATGTGTCCATGCAAATTATAAGTGTCTGCTATTTTTATTAGAGGTAGTAAAATGATAAACAATATATAGGTTTTATAGGTTTGTTCAAGATACAATAGACATACAATCCATGAATATACATGTTCAAAACATAATAACATATATACAAGAATGAATATTTGATCAGTATTGAATTCCATCAGTTGTTAAATAAAGTATCAATACCTTTAAAGGTCTAGGACAATTAGATAACAGCATTTAGCATCTACTTAACAATGTTATAATGGTAACAAACAACAACATAGACGAAATATTCAAGATAGCGAGAAGTCAAGTTTGAGTAATACATTATACACAATTAATCATAATAATAGTTATACATGTTTCTTTGACTATATGCTGTAGGTACAAACAGCGCTATATGTTAATATACAGCATATTACAATATACTTATACTAGTTTATTTAATACAACAGCTCAATATTGAAATCCTTCAAAGCAATTTCCAAGTTGTCCGAGAAAAAAATATGAAAAGTGTTTTATGGTGGACCAATACCGTGTATAAGTACCAATATGCAAGCTGGGAGGATTAACATTCCCTTAACGGCCCTAAACGGCCATAAATCAGTTATTTCACTTGATTGAATAATGTGTATATATCATGTTCTTAATGTATGCGAAGTCTAATTAGAATTTTCATTTTGCGAACTGTGAACAAGTTCCTTATACAAATTTGTTTTCTTCGCATAACTTGAGGATGAGGTTGTGAATGTTTAAAGCTTGTACCTCTACATTCAATGCGTAACCGCAAATGGTATGTATTTAAATAGAACTGTTCCTTGGATTCGACAATTGATGACCTAGAAGGCAAACCATTTCCAGCGTTGGAAATATTTTCCATGGCACTAAAATTTCTAAAAGAACATCTCTTAAATGCTGTAAAAGAAGAATCACCGACATTCCTTGAAACCAACATACACTACGTTATTACTGTGCCTGCGATATGGAATGCTGAGGCAAAGCACTTCATGATAGAATCTGCTGGAAAGGTTCGTAACCGTAGAATAGCATTACTCTGGTACGCGCTCGAGTTTAGAATATCCAAAAAGCCTGTGGTTACACACAAAGCTGGCACATCCTTCCGAAATATCAAGTACCGTATCGATCGTTTTTATTTAATTGAAACCATCATTGATGAATAAAATGGGTAACCTTCGTGTAAACATTGGTTTGTGGAAATCGGGAATACATTTATTGGAATCTTAATAATGTTTTAGTTTTTCGCGTTGTAATGCAGTGCGGTGTAACAGTCTAACAAGCATAGAAAGTTCGTGATTGGATAATAGTTATGCACACAAATAATAATAGTGTTAACGTTTATTTAACATTTTATGTTTAAAGTTTGGCGTCATGATTAACGTCAAAAAACACAAAAGCGCGCTTGGTTTAAACTTTCTTAACCGTTATTCTTCATATCACGTCTCTCCCGTACAACCCGTGTATATAACCGCTAGCTTTATATGTTTCATCAGTTTTGGTAATTGTTTCGAATACAAATATACCATTTGCTAGCAACATAGACTGCTAATGCTGCGTCAGCTGTCCGCATAACTTTATTAAGACACACACGTTTTGTCATGTTTTGTCTCATTTGAAGGCTGGAATCAATCGCGAAAGACTGACATTGGTTGTTGATTCTGTGGCGGCGGCAACTTGGTGGACACGTTTACACAAAGGGACGACAGTCATTGATTTACAAACGACCGGGTCGAAATGGTTGGTTGCAAAAATTGGAGGTAAGATAATGCATTGAAAGTCTATACATGTCAGTTGTAAAATATTAAACTATTATTATAACACATTTGCATATTATTTATTTTATATAATAAGACGCTTTCAAGAGTGAATTCATCGTTAAATATTCCCAAATATGTAAGGTACCTGTTGTTACCCATGACTTATATCATTTCTTTCACATCTCAACCAGGTGGTTCCGCAAGTGTATTTGCCTACGAAGTATTACCTGGAGGCAAAGTCGAAGTGATACAAGAAGCGAGCGGTGGGGCTTGGGGCTTTACAAACGTAGAGCAGCAGTTAATGGAAAAACTAGACAAAGAACTAGGAGCTGGAAAATTAGATAAATTACGCAGAGAGCACATTGGAGAGTATTACGAACTTTTACGCGAGATTGCATTCAAAACCCGATCGAAATATATTCTTTTACAAAATGTATGTGTTGTGAGGCTCCCGTATTCCCTGTCGCCAGTCAAACATCGAATAGAAACAGCCAAGATTAAATCATGGTTTGAAAGTGAAATTTCAAATTTCATTGCTCACATAAAAACTGTATTAAATAATAATCTCCGTTTAAGGGAAGTAACCAATCTGGTTTTAATCGACAGATTTGCCGAATCGACCTTTGTCCAAAACATGCTGCGGGAAGTATTCACATCATTTCAAGTGATTATTCCTCCAGAGCCAAAATTGGCAGTTCTGAAAGGAGCCGTGTTGTGTGGACACAGCGAATTGTGTCAACTACAAAGCTACTGTATACCATTTGAAGACTTTTAGATTGTAAATTGCTCTCATATGTGTTGAACAAGTTGTCAGGACTTCAAATTCATAACTCATCATGCAGTTAAAAAAAAATAACCACAAATGTTTGTCATGTTGAGACAGTGTGTCCCTATTTTAAAGGTCAAGGTCACACATAAAGATCAAAGATGTCAAAGGTCAAACATGTGCATGGTTCATCTTACTCAAAAATTACAACCAATACTAACTATGGACTCGAAATGTTGCATGTAGGCATATAGTTTACAAACAGCAATTCAGTCATTTATTATTTTGTCTGTGTGTCAGTTTACATCACACAAATCTAAAACGTTGTTATCAGCTAATGCTTGTATGCCTTTATGGCTACTTACTTATTTTCACCAATTTTTAGTTAAACCACATATGAATGTGATCCACAGCTTAAGAAAGCTTATCTTTATTTGCGTGAACAGAATTAAGTGTCATTTACCGAATATTTTATCTTGCATATTTGTATATAGTTCATGTATATAGCAGCACACATTTCTGGTACGATAGAACAATGGAGAACAATCAACAACTCTTCTATCACGCGTTGTTTTCACTGCATCTTCTTGTATGTTGTATCTATCACAAAGTGCACTTTTATTATATATTTACTACAATTATTTATTGATCTATACGTTTTGTTAACTAAGTTAGGAATTTTGTTACTTTATATATAATATGTGTACTATTCATTGCATTTTTCCATATATATTGTTAAACGATGTAGAGTGATAAAATATGTATAATTAATATATACCGGTAATTCCTGAATAAGATTAATTCGGTGTATTCTATAGACATGTACCATTGTTTGTCTGATGTAAATTATAAGTGTCTTGAATTTATTTACTACCTGAATAATACACATATTTGATATACAGGGTCATAGGATTATTTTGTTTCTTTTTAACTCACCTGAGCACAACGTGCTCATGGTGAGCTATTGTGATCGCCTTTTGTCCGTCGTGCGTCGTCAGTCGTCCGTCGTCCGTCGTCAACATTTACCTTGTTAACACTATACAAGCCATATGTTTTGTCCAATCTTCATGAAACTTGGTCACAACATGTGTCTCAATAATATCTTAGACAAGTTGTAAAATGGTTCCGGTTGAATGAAAAACATGGCCACCAGGGGGCGGGGCAGTTTTCCGCATATGGCTATAGTAAAACCTTGTTAACACTCTAGAAGTCCCATTTATTGTCCAATCTTCATGAAACCTAGTCAGAACATTTGTTCTAATGGTATCTTGTATGAGTTCGAAAATGGTTTTGGTCTGTTGAAAAACATAGCCGCCAGGGGGCGGGGCAGTTTTCCATATATGGCTTTAGGAAAACCTTGTTTACACTCTAGAAGTCACATTTTTGGTCCAATCTTTATGAAACTTAGTGAGAATATTTGTAAGGCCACAATGGGGCGTCGCATTTTTCCTTATATGGCTATAGTAAAACATAGTTAGCACTCTAGAAGTCACATTTATTATCCAATCTTTATTAAACTTGATCAGAACATTTGTTCTAAAAATAGCTCGAATGAGTTTGAAAATTTGAAAATGGTTATGGTTCGTTGAAAAACATGGCCGCCGGGGGGGGCGGGGAAGTTTCTCATATATGGCTATAGTGAAAACTTGTTGTCGCTATTTAAGTCACAATTATTAGCCAACCTTCATGAAACTTGGTCAGAACATTTGTCCCAATGAAATATTGGCAGAGATTGAAACTGGGTGATATGAGTTCAAAAACTATGTCACTAGGTCAAATATAAAAAAACATGTTAAAAGTTTTTGGTTCAATCTTCATGAATCAGCTTGCATTTTTTCAGAATAGTCTAGTTCCTTTGGCTCTTAGGAGAGCGCCTTAGGGCCCATGGCCCTCTTGTTTTATATGCTGCATATACACATTATTATTAACACCATCATATATGCAATCTTAACAATGAAATAATAATGTAAGTAAAACGTTTTTGCATGTATTCACTTCTATTTCCATAAATTAAAGAAATTTAACAAAAAAGAGAAAGGAACATTATTTCATTATTTTCTCATCATTGCTTATAAGAATGTACAGGTACCTAGAATTTTTTTTAATTATAACAATGCATTTTTTTTATGTTGAATTTAGTTTGAAACAAAAATGTATTTTAGACACTTTTTATATCTAAATTAAGTGTATTCGACACTATTCATTTCAATTAATTTACTGATAACCCAATGCCTGCATTGATTAGAACCTTCATAATTTTGAAACATGGTGTGTATTAAATGCAATATTATACTACAGATATATCTGTTCAGCTACATAAACTGATTATTGAATTAATCATAATTAATTAACCATTGAAAAAATAGGCTGTAGTTATAAAATCTTAGAACAATAACGCATTGGTTTATGGCTGCATTTAGTCTACTATACGTCCTTTAGGAAGTGTTAATCGGGCTTGCTCAATCAAAGTCTATGAAACGTTTTCATAAATGGTTCTTCTTTACCAGATACAGTTAAGTATAAACATTTTAAAGGGGGACCGCGACGGGGATATTGAGGTACTTAGGACTGCCCTTTTGTTAATTTTATTAACGCTGTAACCCTTATCTGGCATGTTCATAAATGCCATTTACTGAAGATAATAGAATGCCTAGCCACTGCTTTAAATATGTTAACGCGTTTACATTTATTAATATAAGTGTGCTAAGAAACGAAATAATATGCATCATGCACTTAAGAAAATGTGTCATCTATGTTTATGAAACTCCGAACAAGTGTTTATTTCAAGTGATTTAAAGTAAATCTTTAATAAGAATAAAACAATGCGACTGACTTTTGTTTTCTAACATGCAATCGATTGTGTTGCAAATATTGGTTTAAATCTGCGGACAATAGTCTCTACGAAAGTGCTCTTAACGAATCCTGCAACAATGAGTAGGTGCACACATTACATTTCACTTTAACTTATAAGAAATAAAAATAACGTGATATTGACTCTTAACCACATTAAACAGAAATAATACATGTATTGTGTTTACAAACGAAGATGTCCTAACAATATGTACGCCCGATTGCGAAGAAGGTTAAACGGATTGCGATGGCTTGTTATACCCCCAATGCGTTGCATTGACCGTTCCAAGGCGGTGACCCCAGCTTTATTCTTATTTGTGTTTATGTTGTTTTGTATTGTGCTGTATTGTGCTGTTTTGTACTGTTTCGGCAATCGGTCACTTGCCATAAATAAAGGACCAACTAATTGTTTGTAATAAGATTTAAATACTGCTCCAGCAGCTGGAGTTTCACTTCTTTATATTGTTGTTACATTAATGACCGTTCACAACAATACTATGTTTTACTTTTTTAACAAATACAATTGTGTTGCTTTTTGCTTTTTATGTGAACAGTTCTACATGCATTCGGGTGGAAGCATTGGTTTACAATAAAACAAGACGATTGAGTAAACGGCCAGCTAATTACAATATGTTTTCAAACTGATTTACTGCAACAAGGTTTCATTAAAAACAAGTGATAAATGTTGTCTCTAGAATTGTAAAACGTTTATTTTTTTCATAGATTTGACCTGGTGGCCTTGTGTTTAACCAAGATTCAAACTCGGTCTAAATTTCGTCTAAATAAACATTCCGATAAAGTTTCATCAATAATGTGTCATACATGTGGGTTTATATTGACCTAGTTTGTGGTCGCACTTGACCCTAATTCACACAAACATAGGACATGCCAAGATAAACAGTATGCCGATGTTGTATCAGTAATGAGTCATAAATACGGCCTCTAGGTTGGAAACAAGTGGGTTCCACCTAGTTATCAAGTGTGTAGACGCACATGACCCATATTCAATATCAATGCAGATTTAGTCTAGAAAACCATTCTGACCATGTTTCATTAATATTGAGTCACTAATGTGGCATCTGGAGTGGTAACAATGTTTTTCTAAGATTTGACCTGGTGATCTTGTTTTTGGACTCACGTAAACCACTTTCGAATTAGTCCTAGATATTATCTAAAACAGCATTCTGACGATTTTCGTCAGGATTGAGTAATAAATGTGGTCACAAAAGGTTTGTTTCTTATATTTTACCTGTTGACCTAGGTTTTAAAAGGCACATGACCAGGTTCGAAAACGATATTTTCGAGACAAACATTCTGACAGCGTTTCATCAAAATTTGATGAAAGATGTGGCCTAGAGATGTAAACGAGCTAACCGTTGACGACGCACATCGCGTACATTCATTTGCATCTTTGAAATTCAGTTCCTGGTCCTGTGTAAGTCCAGCCATGTACTTTAATATCATGTATGGTCTAGACAGAATGAGAGATATACCATCACAACGAGTTTAACTCTTAATAACGTGTGCTAGAGATTCCTTAATACTGGCGATGCTGGCCTTTACATTTTTACTTGCACTAGACGAACTTCCTTAACTATATATATTTGATCCATTTTAGTCTATTTTAGACTACTTATTATAAATGATTTTGATTCTTCACTTACTTGTGAATTTGAAATAAGTTGTATTTGCATTTATGAATATTTGAATGAATGAATGTGTGCATTTTGGAATATTGTATTGGCGGTCCGCACGTTCTGATATGTTTTAATTATATATAATTTTATGTAGGTTTCGATTATGTTAAGAACCACACGCGGGTCACATTTGCACAACTTACGGAGCAGTGTCAGTCAAGGAATCCGCGGAAGCTCACAACGGTTTTGGAACCGCTTGTCATGGCATGGACTGTTTCGGACGGCTGAGCCAAAAAAAGCAACAGAAAAACGTTAAAAAAATCGATCTGACGAAGGACATTAAGTTATCATTACTCATGTTGTTAAAATCCCAAAATATTGTAAGTGTGCAAAAATGCATGTGCGAGTTTGTAACATGGCGGCTATGTCGGTGTTTATAAAGCCCAACACTCACATTTGTGTTGTAAATGACGTCACTGTTGTTGATGATACAATTACTACTTATTTCTCTCATTCAGTTAATCTATCTTCACAAATCCTTTATTATACGACTTATTCGACATCAAAATGGATAGTTCCAATCTGTTGCCTCAGCAGTTTCTTAGATTCCGACAAGGTCTGGGAAACAGGAAACATACATATTTTGTTTAGGCCCAACAGATATCGGCCCTTGCAACTTGGTTAAGCACCACATTTCCCTTGATGGCAACACGTCCGTCAAGCATCCTTACCACAGGATTTTGTCTTAATTTTCGCATGCATAATACTAGTATCTAGAAAGACGTCTACATGGTTGCCCGTTTCGACGACACAGTTAACCTAATTGAGGGTTTAAGTTTTTTGCAAAGCTTGTCATACAATCTTGGTATTGGCAAGTCCATATTGCGGAGGAGTATTTTTGAATGTTTTAAATATGGTTCTTCCATTGCGAGCGTATGCCATGGTGTATTTTAGACCGTTAGCTTTATATGTTTTATCAGTTTTGATTATTGTTTTGAATACAAATATACCTTTTGCTAGCAACATAGACTGCTAATGCTGCGTTAGCTGTCCGCATAACTGTATTTAGACACACACGTTTTGTCATGTTTTGTCTCATTTGAAGGCCGGAATCAATAACAACAGACTGACATTGGTTGTTGATTTCCCTGGCGGCGGCCACTTGGTGGACACGTTAAGACATCAAAGAGACGACAGTCATTGATTTACAAACGACCGGGGCGCGATGGTTGGTTGTAAAAATTGGAGGTAAGATAATGCATTGAAAGACCGGTCTATACATGTCAGTTATTAAATATTAAACTTATATCATAACGCATTTGAATATTATTTATTTAATATAATGAGACGCTTTCAAGAATGTATAAATCGTTTAACATTTTCCATAATATGTAAGGCAGCTGTTGTTACCCATGACTTTTGTCATTTCTTTAACACCTTAACCAGGTGGTTTCGCAAGTGTATTAGCCTACGAAGTACTACCTGGAGGCAAAGTCGAATGGGCGGCGGGGCTTGGGGCTTTACAAACGTAGAGCAGCAGTTTATGGAAAACCTAGACAAAGAACTAGGAGCTGGAAAATTCAATAAATTACGCAGAGAGCACATTGGAGAGTATTACGAACTTTTACGCGAGATTGCAAACAAAACTCGATCGAAATATATTCTTTTACAAGATGTATGTGTTGCGAGGCTCCCGTATTCACTGTCGCAAGTCAAACATCAAATAGAAACAGCGAAGATTAAATCATGGTTTGTTATTGAAATTCCAAATGTTATTGCTCACATAAAAACTGTATTAAATAATCATTTCCGTTTAAGGGAAGTAACCAATCTGGTTTTAGTCGACAGATTTACCGAATCGACGTATGTCCAAAACCTGCTGCGGGACGTATTCGCAGAGTTTAAATTGATTATTCCCCCATATCCAAAATTGGCAGTTCTGAAAGGAGCCGTGTTGTATGGACACAGCGAGTGATCAGAGTGATAGCATATAGGAATACTATGCACATCGTTCATTTGGTTTATACTATATGGGGCTTGATCGCTCGCGATGGATTATCTGATGGTTGTATTAACGATAACATGTTCAAACACTTATGCCTTTAACAGACGACTGCCCAACGTGAATCAAACGTATATGCGATGCCGCTATTGTCAATCACCTCACTAGCGTTTGTGGATGGACCGAAATTCGAATTCACGTGCCCCGTATTGATCCTTATAGGCACGACCCACTGAGTTAGCCGCGCCTTTCGTTTCAAACCATTGGACGAATGCAACCTTTGAACAAACGATACGCACTGATTTCATCCGTGTTAATTGCCTAGCATATCGATCCAATATGATTTATTATACATGTACCATTCACCCAATAAATGATTATTTAATAAAAAAATGTATCGCTTATATCGATGCTTTCTTCCCTAAAGATGAACGTAAATGTGCGCATCTTAAGTAATTTATTTCCGTTTTGACAAGATGTTTATTTTCTAACGACTACTCTAAAATGGGAATGAATACTCAGCATGATAGCGGACGTCTGTATCATTACCAATTGTAAATTTACTTAATGATACACCGTGTGTCAACAACAGCCCAGCTGTATTCGTTATTTTATACATTTCATGGTATGCACACATTCACTTTAATTTATAGTCATAGTTAGGCATTGGACTATTTACGTGTAAAATATAATCCTCTTTTGTGTTAATTTTGGTAACGAAAGCAAAACACACCACCACTACCATATCACTTAAGTGAACTCGACATTAATCTTTTCTGTGAAATTACCGATAACCTGCGTCTGCAATTATTAGATGACAATAGTTAAAACAACGTTATTGTATTGCCAATAAATGCGTTATGTTAAATTTACTTTGTATTATATTCAATAGTATACTACATATATACATTGTAAGCTACATTCACTGAATACTGGAATTTATAATCATTAATTTACCGTCGACAAAAAAGGCTAAAAGGCTGTAGCTATAACATTTAAGAAAAATATACTAATTGTTTTATTTCTTCATCCAGTCTTCTTTACTGAAGATCGAAGTATGCGTAAAAGCTGTTTCAAATATGTAACCGCGGTTTATTTATTATTACAATTCTGAATAGAAACGAAACAATATGCATCATACACTTAAGAAAATGCTTGATACATGTGTATGAAACTGCGAACAATTGTGTACATCATTTGCTTTCACGTAA
This sequence comes from Dreissena rostriformis, assembly GCA_007657795.1. NCBI lineage: Eukaryota > Metazoa > Mollusca > Bivalvia > Myida > Dreissenidae > Dreissena > Dreissena rostriformis. The sequence goes on along the minus strand of VMBQ01001397.1, from coordinate 103,237 downwards.
ATCTTTATTTTCAAATAAAACAATGCGACTTACTTTCCTTATCTCACATGCAAGCAATTGAGTTACAACTCTTGTTATAAATCTGCGGACAACATAACATGCCACTTCAACTTGTACAGTTTAAACAAAAAACCTGATATTTACTCTAAACAATGTGATACAGGTATAAAGAACTTATACATTTTTTTTTACACAGGAATATTTCCTTACAAAAGGTAAACGCCCGATTGAGAAGCAATTAAGATAAAACGGATTGCGATAGCTTGTTGTAACATTAATGACCGCGAACAAAACTATTTTTACTATATGAGCAAAGATAAATGTGTTGCCTTTGTTTTCTTTTCTGTTTCTCGACGACATTATATAAAAAAAAATGTTGTTGTATGGTTTCCCAATAGTCTCAGTGAATATTTGACATAAAGCAAATAAATCGAACTGACATCCACTGATGTACCGCACAAATGAGGCGCGTTCTACACGCAAGGTGAGGGAATGACTGGATCACACTTGTACCAAACTGTTATGTAAATGGCCAGCTAATTACTATTTGTTTCCAAACTGCTTTACTGCAACAATCTTGTGCCTTAATTAGAAATTTATAATTTCTTTTCGTATTCGATAGTCCTCAAAACGCATCTGCTTATTGATCAAATTTATGTTTTAATATGATGTATCCTGCTTTAATGAGGCAAAATAACGAACTTAACATAAAAGTATAATGAAGTTGGCAAATAAAAACTAATTGCATGAACTTCAGATGTATATTATCATATGTCATGTTATAAATGAAACTGTATTTGCTCAGTATAGATTGTTACATTTTTCAGCGCCCTGCCATTATGTTCGTTCCCATTTTGTCATGTGTGGCTAGTTTCAATAGTTGCGTGCATATGAAAGCCAATTAGACTTGTTTCAAAAGTATGTTATAGACATATCTATACCTAACGGTGCCTATCTTTTTCGTGTATGGTAATTTTACTATTTCGTCTATGGTAATTGGACTATCAAGTTCTTCAAATCTGCCGTTATCAGTAAGAAGTAGTATAAGTAAACTCGAGATATGGACGTCGCCATCTTAACGGTCGCGTGAGTACTCACTCTGGATAAGCACAATCTCGAACCCTGGATCTTCGCTCACTACACAACGGTGAAGTATACATGAGCATTTAGTGTAAATGTTAACATTTTAAAATAAGATTAGAATCTACAACCATTGTTTCAACAGGAATCCTTATAAGACATAATAGCAGAATTGGTTTAAAGCGACCTTGTTAGCTCACACTTGCATGCTTTATTTGTTTCCCAAATTGAGAGGTTTTGAAAGAGGAAAACTTGCATTTGTTTTTGTTGTTTCGTTATTCGTATTGATAGATGAATGTTCCTTTCAGTTTTGAACCAAATTCTTCGGATTGCTCGTTTTAAGGCGGTTAATGTTTTTAATTGTGTGTTTTTGTTTTCTTTTTCAAATTTTACTGTGTTTGTTTATATTGTAAACTAGAAACTGACACATTTCTTTTTTTTCCTACATGTCAAAAGTCTAGCAAAGCCCACACGATAATACGCTGTCAAGCATTTTCAGTTTGTGTGTTTATTTATACAGAGTGGTATTCTGTATCGTTGTGTCACTTCTTCGTTGAACATGTTAATGTTTGTTTTGAGACCTAGATTATTTAATAAAAGTAAAATGCAATCATTGAAAAACCGATTACTTTCGATTTGCAACAGATTAAAATAGAGTACAGGTAAACATTTTAAACAGTGTTGTAGTTATCTGTGTGTTAACATTAAATAAAAAAGAGAGTAGCTGATCTTATACATTATAAACTATACAACGTACAGTGTATGCTCTTTGTGAAAATATCCAAGTTATTAGCACAAATTAGAAACGAAAAGGTAATTTCTTTGTTAGGCGAAGGCAGGTAGGCGTGTTATAGTGGTTTATAATATTGACTGACCTGTAAGAACATGTATCTTCATGCTGTTTTGTTTGTATTCGCAACGTTTAGCATACATTATTGTACTTATGATTAAAGACATCAATCAAATATTATGTGTGTTTCGAGCAATCATTGATACATTTAAACGTTGATATAATCTTTGTTTTTAACAAGATCATTCAAATGTTTGTCACAATAATATACAACCCTTTTGGGTTAAGTTGGCTATGGTTTAGTTAACATCTCAAGAATCGTAAATTGCTTATATAAACACGTAAAACGTCTCTTTCTTTGGCCAACATCGGATAACACTTGTCTTTAAGCATGCATAAACGAATCAAATATATCAATCGTAACGAAGATTTTATAAATTCTTAATTGTTTCATATCTCATATCTTAAGTTAATGTCATAACACGCGTATTTATGAATAGCTCAATAATAGAATGTATATTGAGTGTATTGTGTCAAGTTTAAAAACAGGATATTTGATATAGATCCATTTGTCTAAATTAGCATTGTGTGTTATGCTCTATTTTTCTATACAATTTCATAGCGTACCGCTGCTGAAATAAAGAGCTTCAATGAAACAAGTACGTACAATTTGATTTTAAGCGATAGGTAGATTGCTTTGAGATATGGTATATAACTATGCGCCTTTACTGATTCACTGTCATTGTTTCGCACTAGTGAGTATATCAACAAAGCGTGTATGTGTATCTAAATTTGGTGAATGTAAAGTGTAAAGCAAGTAAGTATTATCGTGACAGTCATGTGTTATATAAGTTTAAACTACGCAAATGAAGTATTTCCTATATTCAAAATGCGTTGTAGGTGTATTAATGTATTTGGTTTAATAACTAAAACCGCGGTAAATATTGTGGTACGTTTTCTTGATGGGTGTATCTTTTGAACATAAAACAGAACATTTCACACACATTTGTTTATAAAATAGCCTAACGTGTATCTTAAACTATAGCTTTTGGTGAATTCCGTTACTGCATATTGTGTCTTTTGATACAATATGCACACATAACATTGAAAGTTAAACTTGTTTTGCACAGCTAATGAATGTGTTGTGTCGGTATTTGTTGTAACTTGACACCACGGAACAGACGATTACTTTTCGCATGATAAGTAAGAAACGGTTTCCGGTATAAATGACTAAAAAATCGCGCTTATACGTCTTCTTGCTTTTTTAAACAGGCAACATATAAAGAGTGCATATTGGGAATAATAGGTAAGTCTTAGTCATTGTATAATATTGCGAGGGTTCCAACCAACAAAATTTACACAACTTTTACAAAACAGTTACTGATTGAAATCGCTATAATCCGATATTTTTATTTTGACGTCTATTCTATCCAATTACCTAACAATCAGCATTTGTGTTGATGTGTGATTGCCATATTGTATGTAATCAACTCTTAGACAATTTGTTATATAGTGCTATTCATGATGCATGCCTTTCAACCGGTATAAAACCCCAACGCTCTGTTTCGACCACTTTAATTCGATAACACCAAGCTTAAATCCCCTTTTTTTCGATGGTCTGAATGTCAAACGATAAGATGCTGTGTTTCTTTAGCTTTTTATTTCAGACACAATGTAGTTGAAAAATCGTTTTGGTTTCATTTCAATGTGCCTAGAAAAGTTACGGTTCTAGTGCTCTGGTCTGTATATAACAATGGTGTTGATGGTACTTCAATGGAAATATATTATATTGTATTGCAATATAATTGTGATGAGATGAGGTTAATTGTTATGCACTATGTACTATTTCTATACCAAATGCGATGATGAAAACCAGAGAAGCATATGAATATTTTATGAGAAACTATGCGACTAAACAAAATCAAATGTGAATAAGTCTTTTCCAAACTAGATGACATTCCTTGGAAATTAAATCCAATTATTGCGAATATCTTTACTTCATAATCGAATTCCGGTACATTTGTCACAGCCGTTCACAGTCGTTCATTTTAATTATGCAGCTGTTGATTTAATTTATTTTATCATTACAAAAGTTCGGATTAAAAATATTAAATATAATCTATTTATTATAAGTTATTGCATGAATGAAGTAACGACATCAAAATAAAGAAAGTGACCACACAAGTTCAGTAACAGTGTAATATAAATCTAAGTCGCGTGTTTTCACAGATTATTATTATTTATTATCTGTTCCTGAGCATCATTACAATTTGTTAGAAACTTATCGCGGGGTCTTATAAGCATGCGCTCATATCAATGGCGTTTATACATCGCTATTGCGAAATCTCAAAATAAAGATTTGCAAGTAGGTTACAACAAACAAGCCACACTGGTCCCCAAAATACTATACACGAAGGATAAGAAAGCCATTGATGTAAAGCATCTAAGGGGCGCCATTTAATAGTTTATGTTTCGAAACAAGAAAAACGATATATGGCGTAAGCATTTTTTCATTCAAATTATTCATCACTTATGTGACTAGTTTGTATAGCCTCTTCACACGATACATAATCTATCAACATTCATCGTGTCTCGTTCATTTCTATGATGATAGTAAGACCAAGTTTTTTGTTTGCATTAAACCATGAATTGGAAACCATGCCCATGAAAGAAGAAATCTTGTTTTTCCTTATGTCATACTTTAAAATAAGTTGAACTGTCCTCCAACCAACCATAGTAACATACCAATTCAAACCAGTGCTGTATTTGTTTTCCGAAAACTATTAAATATATGAAAGCGATATCCTTACCACGTCATGTGCGGAAATTAAGTCCAAAGTATTGAAGGTTTTTATTTTCAATTTCATGTAGTAAAAGAGGACTAAAAAGGTAAAGGGAAAAGCTGAATACAAGAGTCATACCTCTCTATTCATTATATTTAGAGTTATTGTGCTTTAGTAAATTTCTTTGTGCGAAGCATATCTCCCTTAATATTAGAGGTACTAAATAAATATGTAAATTGATAGAAATATTTAGAGAAACTTAAGAATACCATAACAACCCATACATTATCAGTATTTTCGGAAGTATTGCTTGTGCTTTTTGTGTATAGTCCATTACTTATGTGGAACATAACTCTGCAAGTATAAATGGTATTAATACGAACATTCATATACATAGAGATTTGACAAAAGAAAATGCTGAGTAGAGGACAATAAATCTATCTTAGGTATACATTTTTTTCTGTTTTAAAAGTATTTCGGATTATTGCCTTTTGCATATTTTGTGCATACCAAGAATTCTAAATTTTCTTTTGCAAACCGCATCGCGAAAAGTACGTAATGGCTCCAAATAATACTTTGCTTATAGACAAAGGCCGTTGAAAGTAAATGCAGAATACCAGTAGCATGACTTTACATTTATTTTTTGCAATTTTATTGCCTAATGTTTATTTTAAATATTTTGCTCTGTAGTTGTTTTTCCATTATATTGATATTGAGATGAACTTCATATATATTCAGAGAACATTGAAGGTAAATGTATAGTGAAAGAACCATTACTCGCTTTTCAATGATTATGCAGTTATTGCTTTGTATTTTTCTTTTGCAGTCCAATGGCATGTTGTAATTTCTTTGTGTACATGATAGCTCTACATATATTAAAATAATTCACATACGAATTAAAATAGAAGAATTGGAGAGGAAGTGCAGATATCAAGAATATACCTTTTATATTATCAGGTCGTGATCAGGTTGCTAGTTGTTGAATGTTCTTGTGGAAAGCATACCAATTAGTATGCAAGTGATTGTATATAAATATGTATACATCTTCCACCACGAGATCAAATGGCACGAGAATTTACATTATATGTCTTGCATTTCACACATCATGAAACAGTTTAAACGTTTAGTTGTCATACTATATAGTTACGTTACAAATGTATAAGTGTATATGTATATACCATATATTTTTCGGTAATGCTGGTATATTATTCGTATGTCCTTATTTCGTTTAATAAGTGTTACAATTTATTTTAAAAATTGTGTTCCCCATAAAGCAATATGATCCTAACATTTCACACGAGACGTACTTAAATATTATTAAAGCGTCGTTTTGCTCCTGAATGTGTGGTCATTCAAACCATAAAATCATCACATTATAAGATTCAGTTATAATTATTGTTAAGATACGCTTAAGATAACAGCTTTTTCTGTTAAACCACGTATGACAACAATTAAAAGTCGATCATATGAGTGCATGAGCATATTCACTATTTGAGAGCAGAGATATACCTTAATAAAGTTCAGTTATCGTTGTTCTGTTTAACCACATGAGTTGACAATTCAAATTCGGTCATACATGTATCAGCAGATACATGTATTCACTATCTAGCAGAGATATACATTTCTAAAGTTCAGATATGTTATATGACTTTCTCATTGATATGCGAAATTGTTGCAAGTTAATAACAGTATCTTAATATGTAACGTGTATAAATAACTTTATCGTTTAAATGATAACTGGAAGTAACTAAAACGAAATAATGTTGCGTTGCTTTTGGTTTCAGTGCCGTATAACGTTTCAATACCATGCAGATTATTAAACGGTGTAATTTCGTTTAAATATTTTACAGATAGTTCGTTAAAATATAGGCTAGCCGAATTGTAATCAAGATTCGTTTGAAAGGATCTACATCCATCAACTGATTCATAGAGGTTAGTTTGTTCTACAATTATGTCATGCCTATTGTGTATAGAGTTTGCAACCAACAACAATTAATTGAAGTTCGCAATGATTAAGGCATTACGGATGCCAACATATTTGCGCATCTCCGACGTCAAACATACTTATACAATAATGTTAATTACAGTTTTTCGATTTTCATTATGGTGGGTCATACCAATGAACCAGTTCATAGCTTGCACATTCGTATGGGTATCTTTTTCATTTTAGTCCTCACAATACATTCAATCTTAAAAATATTTTTTGTTTATGTCGATACATGTGAACAAAAATCTATACTTTGGATAACTTAAATTCGTTCTTCTTAACACATGCTCAGTTAAAAATATATACTTGTTGCATGCATTTTCAGAACATGTGGACCGTGTTCGGATTGGTGACTTTCCTTATATTAGGTAAATCACATACATATCAAACTATTCATTCAATGCACGGAAAGTTTGTGTATTTTTTGTGACAATGACTCTTTTTAAAATGAGTTTACACGTTTAAGCACTCATACATTTTACTTATGTTTGTCATAATTTACTTTCATATTTATACGAAATTGTTTTGCACCAGAAAACCCTCGAGAAATAACCGAAGAAGTGCAAATAATATTTGTGTTATATAATTTAAGAATGTACTACCGTTGCTGAAAACATCCAGGTGTTTAGAAGAAAGGAAATGTCAATTGAATGTGCCTCAAACACCGATCTCACATTCAAATTTTATAGCAACGGGTCAAACGATTCTCTAACGATTGCAGAATGTGATTTTAATAGAAAATCATGTATGTTTTTGACAACTATTCATGAAGACATATATATTATTTCGTACACTGGACGTGGTGGCATCCTGATAATAAGAGATCTAGAGAAAGAAACCACTGGAACTTATCAATGCCATGAAACGTACAATCCTATGAATTTTGTCAGCGCGGTGATTACACAATCGGAATATACAGCCACATTTGTAAAGCAATATAGCGTTCCTACCAAAACGGCTGGTACGTAGATTATTATTTTAAAATGACATGAAAGGCTTTCAGCGTTTTTGTTTGTTTGTCAGAATATCACTTAAAGAATTTGGCCGTACTGATTTGTTTATCATCGTTAACTGCAGAACTGTACAGTGTACGTGCAATGGGTTTAATTTGGAGGCAATTTTGATGCGACCCCATTTGGCATATTTATTGCCCATACGTTTATAACCACACCGTGTATATCCAAGATATGATAAATGAACGGTAAATTTGATATTGAAATGATAATCAAAGTTTTAACACCAATTTATTTTTCTTTAATTTCAGAGTCTCGCCTTTCGGAAAGACATGGGCATATCGTGTTAGGCATATTGAAGGATAAGTCCATAGAATGCTCTTCGAATGTTGATATCACATTTAAATTCATGAGCAAAAAATCAAACGCCTCAGTAACAATTGCAGAATGTGACTTGTCGAAAAAAGCATGCACTGTATTCAAACCACCTTTACATAACAAATACAATCTGTCTTACACAGGCATTGGAGGAGTGTTACATATTAACAGTCTAAATGATGAATCATTTGGAACATATATATGTTGTGAAACGTACAACCCAGACATCTTTGTCAGTATTGACATTATTACACATATTATGGATGCAGAAGAAAACACTTATAATGTTACTGCAGTGGCCGAGAATAATACAGGTAAATAGTATTCAAGTTATTTGCAAGAGTTATGCATGTTCTTGCTTATTGTTTACATCTTAATATTTGATGCACTATAAACTACACGTAACTACTATATATGCAATCCAAAGTTGATTAAGGTATTTTANACATTATAACAGCGTACAACTAATATTTTAGAAAACCATTGGGATAAAGGCGGAACAAATAATTCTCTATCAATATTGGCGATCGTACTTCCCATTTGTGCTGCCCTGGTTATTATTGGAATCGTATGCTTCATATTTTGCCTTAGGAAAAATGGTAAGTTAATTTTTGTACAATCATCTTAACGTAAGATTCCGGATTTTACAATTTAAAAAGTCATATAAACTTCGTGGAGAATCAAATATGTACATATGGCTGATTAACGTAAAAACTTAAAGATATAAATATAACATTTAACAACGTATATTTGTGTAAAGATAATACAAGCGTTGAACACCCACATGCTCTTCTTTGCATTGACCGTTTCAAGGCGGTGATCCCTGTTTTATTATTATTATTTTTTTGTAAACTCAATGACAATTAGTCACTTACCTCGAATAAAGGACGTCTACGTGATGCTAAAATGATCAAATGCGGATGCAACTGGAGTTTCACTTTGCTTTTATTTGAGAATGGACTTTGTATCCCACGTTATTTTATCTTACAGTTTCCCCCTGTGCTGCTAATACTGACACAGAACATTCCGTAATGGTAATATCTTTCTAGTTGCGTGTCGTAGTAATGATGGCTGGTGGTTAATGTATATCCAATGTTGCTAATTAAGTTTTCCGCAAGGCATTTTTATCATTTATTCTACTTTGTGTATATGTTGTTTCGTTTTGTGCCGTACTGTACCGTTTTGGCAATTGGTTCCTTGCCATAAATATAGGACCACAAAGGTGTGTATGATAGAACTGCAATGCTGCTGCAGCTTCTGGAGTTTCACTTCTTTATATTATAATGATACATTTTCCTGTTTCATTTAATATCAATTTTGCATTATTTTATTCAGGTATTAGGTACAAAAATGAAGGTTTGATTATTTAAAATCATGTTTAATCTTGCAGCTTAAGATGCTTAGTTCAAACATATGATATAAGGTATATAACATTTATTTGTATCTGTACACTGTATTGTTTTTGCAGTTCTCAACAAATGCGTGTTTGAAAGCCAAAGCCACACATCCGAATGAAGAACATGAACATACTGTAAGTAATATAAACATGGGCAATTTATCTAGCGTGGTAAAAATACATTCGGTAATTTAAAGGGTTTTTGGTAAAATGTATTTCACTTTTATTGCATGATGATAGATAACAGTGATCAACGAAAGCAGCATCAACAACATCCACGCATGTACATGAGGCATAACTCTACTGACCTACAACACGAACATGTCTATTTTGAACGTTGCCATTCGTTCCTCATTTATCAAACCAATAATGTATAAATACATGTTTGCATCACTATTCAGCTATTAAGTCACATATTTTTATTATAATGAACAGAACATAAGAATAGAGTAAAGTCGCAGTAAGTAAACTTTTCCCAAACGTTTGTTTCCATGATAATGTACATACAACTATTATACTGTATGCGTCACACTTTAAAAATCAAAATGTGCATGTTTCATGTTGAGTCTCATTTATTTAGTTAATGTTATATGAACTGTAAACTAACTATTATAGTTTTGAGGCTAATCTGCTTTCGCTCGCCATACGAAAACATAGCAGCCACGCAACTACATGCTTAGGTATCATTGTAAAAATCAAATAAATTTTGATATTAGAACAAAATTAGAATTATGCTAGTTATGTATCGTGCGTTTTGTATTACTTTATTAAATTCTTCTTTCTTATAATATATTCGTTTTGAAATACTACAAGAGTAATCATTGTTTTTATTTAATGCCAAGTGATAAAAAAACGGAAAGTATCAGGGAAATAATTCCTTATATCATTTCTTATTAGCCCGACCAGTCACTACTTTAACAAAAATTGATTCGAAAGTTGATGTATTGTCATATTTATGATATAAAATCATCAACACAGTGAAGACAAATACCAATAAATGTGAATACCAACGTTCATGCTCACACATAATTATTATAAAAAAGTGTCAATTGAAAAACATTACATGTAATAATTTGTAAAATGCCGTACCTCTTTAAACGACTTTGGCCTCCTCGTCAAACTGAGCCAAACTGACTAACAGCTGACTAACTGACTAACCTATTTTTTCAGCTGGTTATCTTGTTGCAAACGTTATGTTCAAATCCAGAGTATTTTCAAATTGTGCTTTTCATATTCAACAACGAGTTTTCAACATCTTATTCCCAATTTAGTTACGTTGACACATCGGAATAAATAAAAAAGAAAGTAATATCTTTAATCCTGTTCAGAAGACTCTAACAACGTACAGCTTTGACAATTTACATTTTAAAAGCATATTTCATTTTTGTTTTATCTTGTCTGCGATTATATTTTTGTGACTGTGCTTCTTTGTTGTAAATACTTTTCAAGCGTATATCGCACAGGGAAGTTAATTTATGTATTGCTTGTTCTCGGATGAAGTATATGCGAACACATAACGTCCATAGTCGTTATGCCCAATGGTAGTTCTCGTAGCAGCTCACTACATATTTCGTTTCAAATCTACGGCGAATTTATTGTATTCCAACATGGCGCTAGAATGTTAATTTCCCATCCCAATTACTACGCATCAATGAAAACATAATTACGGGTATAAAACGGTTAAAAATTTACTCTGACGCAAAGAATAATTAAAAGCATTAAATCAAAGATTGTTTGTGCTTTTGGGGTAATCCGTGATTTGTGGTCTCAGTCAAGTGAGACAATTTACACATTCACTCCCGCAAGCGCTGGTGAAATTTTTGATTTTGATTTTATGATAGGAATGGCCGCACATAGTTAAACTAAATTGTTATATACACTCTATAACTTTCTAATTAAATATTTGTGTATGTTTTACCTTATAAAAATTAGGAATTAAAATTACAGAAGTGCACATGATATAATATCATAAGGAAAAATAAAGAATAAAAAATCTAAAAAAGAAGAAGAAGTCTTGATTGCAGAAATCACAACACTACAACAAAACTTAATAAATTGTAACTCTGCTGATAATATGGAACATATTACAAACACAATAAAAGTCAAACAACAAGAACTAGAACAAATATATGATAAAAAGATTAATGGATATATTTTAAGATCAAAAGCTATTCAGGTCGAAGGAAATGAGAAAAAATCAGCATATTTTGCCAACCTAGAAAAACGGAAAGCCGAAAAGAAAACAATTCATAAGTTGGTTGTCGATAACAAAGTACTAAAAGATAAAGACATAATAATAGAAGCAGAAGTAAAATATTATGAATCTCTTTATAAACAAAATCCTATCGAAGAAAATATTTCTGATTTTTTTAATGTACCTATAAATAAACTAAGTGAAGAACAAAAAGTAAAATGTGAAGGAAAACTTACTGATTATGAATGTGGATGTGCATTATTAGAAATGGCGAATAATAAAAGCCCAGGCTCTGATGGACTGACTGTTGAATTTTATAAAATATTTTGGCCAACATTAAAAGAATACTATACAAAGTCAATAAACTATTCTTTTGACAATGGTGAACTAACTGTTCTACAAAAACAGGGTATAATAACACTAATCCCAAAATCTGATAAAAACTTGGATTACATTTCAAATTGGCGACCAATTAGTTTATTAAACATTGATTATAAAATTGCAACTAAGTCCATAGCTAACCGATTGAAAAAAATATTGAATCAAATAATTAGTTATGACCAAACAGGTTTCATGAAAGACAGATATATAGGTGAAAATGTTAGATTAATTTTCGATGTCATCGAATATCTTGAAAGTAACAATAAACCTGGACTGTTATTCTTTGCAGACTTCGAAAAGGCATTCGACAGTTTGAATCACTCTTTTATCTTACATTGTCTTGAACACCTTAATTTTGGACCACAGCTCATTCAATGGATAAAAGTATTTTACAAGGATATAACTAGTATCATAATAAACAATGGAAATCTTTCTAGAAGTTTTAAAATAGAAAAAGGAGTTCGGCAAGGTTGCCCACTATCGTCGTCCTTATTTATTTTATGTTTAGAAATTTTATCAAATTATATAAATGCAAATACAATGATTAAAGGAATAAAAATCAATGACCAAGAAATAAAGCAAACCTTTTTTGCGGACGATGCAACTTTTTTTAATGATGGATCAGCAACGTCCTTTAAAGCACTAGTGGAAACCCTACATAACTTTAGACAAATATCAGGACTAAACCTAAACTCAACAAAATCTACCGTAATGAGAATTGGATCCTTAAAAAAATCAAACTTTGAATATTGTAAAGAAAATAAATTTATTTGGACATCTGATAGGGCTAAAACTCTAGGAATGCACTTTTTCAATGAGCATAAACTTAATATAGAAAACAACTTAATGCCGAAAATTAAAGAATTTGAAGCTTGCTTAAAACAGTGGCATCATAGAAAACTCACCTTAATGGGAAAAGTTACTGTTATAAAAACGTTTGCATTACCAAAGTTAATATATCCATTTTCAGTTCTCCCAAATCCAACAAAGCAAGTAATAGATGGATTAATAACAACTATGTTTAAATTTATTTGGGATGATAAACCTGATAAAATTAAAAGAAAACGATTACATCAACCTTATGAAAATGGAGGCCTTAAACTTACAGACATCAATAATTTCTTGAACGCAATTAAAGCGGGTTGGGTTAAACGATTCCTAGATAAAAACAACCATGGAAAATGGAAACTCCTACTACACGAAAAACTCAAAAACTTTGGTACCAGTTTAATATTTGAAAGCAATTTAGATGAAGCTATAATTCACAACATAAGTAAAGAAAATTTATTTTTGAAAGATATTCTTACCGCATGGCAAAAAATCAAGAACCAACATAATTGTTCACAAAAAAACATTCCTATATGTAAACATGTGATATGGAATAACAAAGATATAAAAATAAATAACAAATCAATATTTCTGGTAAACTGGTTTGACAATGGTATAAAAACAATCGGACATTTATATAATTACCAAAAAAATACATATTATACGTTTAGTGAAATGCAATACTTATATAACATAAACCCACAGGAATTTTTAAATTATTGTTCACTATTATCTGCGATACCTAAAGAATATAAAACACTATTGTATACACAAGGAATTAACGCATTAACAATGTCGGAAAAAACTTTTGGTGATGTGATAGAGAACACCAAACAAATAAACAAAACACTTTATAATATACAACAAAAAACACAAATTACAATTGATAACAGTACTGAAATGAAATGGAAAAAGCAATTAAATCTTAAAGAAAATACAGACTGGAGAATAATATATACAATCCCACTTAAGTCAACAATCGATACATATCTACGCAATTTTCAATATAAGTTCTTATCTAGAATAGTACCAACAAACAAATTTCTAACAAAATGCGGACTGAAAGCGTGTAGTTTGTGCGAGTTTTGCCAATCAAATATTGAAACAATTGACCATCTATTTTGGGAATGCAATTATATTAAAGAATTATGGACTAAACTGCAACACTTTCTGAAAGACGTAAAGATTGAAATACAATTAAGCAAAGAAATAGCCTTTCTTGGCTTTATCGACAAAAAAGTATACAATCATGTTCTGAACTTTATACTTATTTTAATGAAAACATTTATATTTAACATGAAAATAAAAAAATGCATTCCAAATTTCAATATCTTTCTTAATTATCTCAAGATCAAAATACAAACAGAAGCAGAAATTGCCCTTATTAAAAACAAATATGAAACAAATAATCAAAAATGGATCCACTTCATGCAATATTTTTCAAACAACATAACTTAATATATTAGTTTTGTATTACTTTTTCTACATATTTACTTTTATATAGATGCCCATGCTCTCAACAATTGGAGACTTGTTTGTATGTCTTTTAAACGTCAACCACGAAGTACCAACAATTACTGTATCAAACACTTTTTTTGTTATTATGTATCGAACTTTTTTTTCATTTTTTTTTCTTCAAAATGTTTTATAGTTAATTGTTATCCATCTATATGTTATATGTTAAAATACCAATGTTTTGTATGTATGCAAGTGTAAATTATGTTTATGGAAATGTGATGAACATGGTAAAATAAATGAACAAAAAAAAAACAGACAAAAAAATATCATAAGTAGGGTTATATTATAAGTTTGTTTGTGATCAATATCAAACGTCAGGTTATACGAATTAAGATTCACATCATTTTAGAGCGCGGTGAACTCACTGTCTTAAATATATACTCAAAATAACTACAAACATTTGTTTATAAATAAACAACAAACAAACTGGTGTTCATAAAACAGTAAGCTCACATTCTACTTTATCCATGGGTGATTTTATAAGATTCTTATAACCCGAAAATACGAAATAATGTACGTATGAACAGTGCAATGTAACTACGGTTCACACCAAGATACATATGTTTGTTGAGAATAATCTATTTATGTATCACTCCGGCAAGATTTAGTATTTATAAATGATATCTTATTTTAGTCCGCACCATTACTGAGGTTTAATGACAATAGACCGATTGGCGACAGCACACATCAACTTACGAAACATGATGACTTGGACCATATGGTAAGTATTATTACAAGGATAGTTTGCATGTTATCAGTGCGTACTATGTTATGTTATATTACCAATTCCAAGAGTTTGTCGATTAAACATTTAAGACACACTTCAAATCTAACGGCAAAATCGGTTTGTTATACATTTCATGCTGTTAACTGATCAGCTTTACGAACATATTATATTCAAACGCAGGAGTTTAGTCATCACAAAGTTTCGTTATTTTAAGATGCTTAGTTTCAACGTCACTTTAAAACGGTGGTGACAGAATGTTATTACACGCTTTGTAACTGATCTCGAAAACGTGCATTGATTTATAGACACAAATATGCTTCAAGTGAACAATGTAACAATGATACTGTAGCTCAATGTGACGTTGGGCTACATGCCTGTGTTAAATAAAAAGCATTGCCGTGCTGATTTTTTAGTATGCTTCCCGCCAAACTTACCACACATTGAAGGTGCTGACATATGCCGCAAATTATACAGCTTGCCTTTGTAATTTAATAAACTAAGTATTTTCTCTTAATATGATACATAAATGACTAGCAAATTATCAAATTGCGACGCGTCTTTAACACAATTTTCTTTTCGATTCAAAAACATTAAATGACGTTTAATATGCGTTCGATTTCAGTCTTTCATTATTACAAAAATATGTAATAAGGAACATTACTAAATTATATTCCGTCAAGTGAAGACGTTCGATGTTTTGGAATGCGCATATTTATGTTCAGATGTATTTTACATTTGTTTATGAATAGTTTGTTGTATGTTTTAGCTCGCATGAACACGAAGTGCTCATGGTAAGCTATTGTGGCATGTTGCTGTCCGGCGTGTCATGTACCGTATATCGTCACCAATTATCAGTGGATTTTTTGAAATAATCAAACTGACTACGCCCCATAGGTCATATGATCTATTTAGACTTATATAGTAAATAACTAAAATTTAATTCTCTGAAACCGCAAGTGTCAGTGGTTTAATAGTTGCCGTGTAATATAATATAGTGTTCCTCAGTTTTTTTCAAATCATGCTCCTGCGGTTAAAACTAGCCATGCCCCACGGGTAAAATTATTGAACTAAATTATAAAATTATATAGAAAATAACTTTAAATTAATATTTTCTGAAACCGCAAAGGTCAGATTTTTAATAGTAGGTGTATAACATGGAATAGTGGTTGTATGCTAAGTTCGTTCTTATCATGCTCCTGAGGTCAATACTGACCATGCTTAAGGGGTCACATGATACATATACGCTTATATAGTATATAACGTAAATAAACCGCAATAATCAATGTGTTAATATTGGTCCAGATTTAAAAAATCATGATCTTAGGGGCCAAATCTTGCAACTCCGTAGTGATTGGGGGAACACGGCTCATATTAACAGGTCAAAAGAGTTAGTTAAAATGTGGTAACTGACCAATTATCTGCAACTCATCTTGCTACCAGTTGTTTATAAAAAATATATATTATATTCGACATTGTACGTGACTTACCCAGTCCTCTAAGCCGAGCGGAAGTGCCGCGTATTTACGAAAGCGATACGATTTGAGTCTTTCTCATAAAGTCACTTTACTGACACTTCATTTATAACATATATCTTTGAAGAAGTATGGCCGAAGATTGGTTAACAGAGACACGAAGGTTAATGTATTAATTATTTCAGAATTGTCATATGTTTTCGCGGTGAGTCCCAGATTTTAAACTAAAGTTATGTCAAAAACGAAAGTACGGTTGATATTCAAATGCATAATTTTTCTTTGTCCGGTATATTGTTTAAGTATGTTGATGCTGCATAAACAAATATAAGTGTATATAAAGTGAAAACACCAAAAATAAACAACGGTTGCGATAGACACCTATATACTGTTGGATGCGTATAATATCATTTAAATAATTCTTGCTTGAAACCGCAAGGGTCAGGGTTTTAGTATTAACAGTGTACTTTTTTTCATAGTTATCCTCTTCTTTGATTGTTCAATTCAGACTGTATATAATACATACATTAAAACGTCTTATATGTAACGAGAGCTTTAATATCTGGTTGATAACCAAAGATAGTGTGCACAGTGTTTCTAAATCCTCCCTGAAGGTCCTAACTGGCCAAGCCCCAGTGGTTGAATAATTTATATAGTTTCATATAGTAAACAAATTAAGAAATCTTCTAAGTATTAAGCGTGGAAAATAATATAGTTGTCCTCTACACAGTTCGCACAAATCATGTCTCAAGCGTAACAACTGACCACGCCCAATGATTCACATGCGTTATATAGACCTATAAAGTGAATTACGTTTACAAATGTAATATGAAACCAAAAGTTCTTGAGCTTTGATAGTTGGCATGCAACAAAATATAGTAGTCCTGTACAGTTTTTGTTTAAATGCCCCTCGGATCAAAACAAGCTCCAAGGTACATACATGTAGGGCATATTAAGACATGTTTTATAAATTACTCAAACATATGCTCTGAACACACAAAATAAGAGGTTTGATATTGTATGCGTACTATTGTATAGTGGCCCTGTACAATGCTGTTCAAATCATGCCACTGTGGTCAAACCTTTCCACGCTCCAAGGATTTCATTATTTATTTAGACTTTAATAGTGAAATATTTTTATAAATCTTATCTGAAACAACAAGGCAAATAGTATACATTGTTTGGCATGTACCATCATTCAATTCCTCTACAAATTATGTTAAAATCTTGACCCCTAGGTTACAGCCCTACCTGGGGGTGTAAAGATGAAATATTGTATATTGAATTAAATAACATAATAACTTAAATACCTCTCTGAAACCAAAAAGCACACAGATTTGCAAATTGTAAAGTAACATCAGATTGTGGTATTTTACAAAGAGTGTGGTAATAATTAACTCTGATGAGTTATATAATTTCTAAATAATAATATAATTCATACACCAGATTTTAACTCTTACGCTTAAGATAAAACTTGTTTGAAATCAGAACACCTCCATATATTGTTCAAAGTAAGTGTGTATTTACTAGGTGATGTATATTAGTTATGTTATACTTAGCACATAGATTCCATGCCAGGCGTTAAAGTTGTTGCTGCCATTGAACTTGGTACATCATACAGTGGGTATGCGTATTCGTTCACCTACGATCCGAACAACGTGGTTATCAACAAGAACTGGTTACATGGCGGCTAATCATGCATGATAGCAACTCAAACTCCGACGATTGTTCTTCTCGACAATAAAGAAGAGTTTCACTCATTTGGATTTGATGCAGAAAAACACTATGTTTCCCTAGTGAATGCAAACAATCATCGAGGCTGGAGATTGTTCAGGCGTTTTAAAATCGCACTGCAAAAGGTACGATTACTTGAATAAAATAATAACATACACTTATACGAATAATTAAAATATATACATACTCTTAGAATGTCACGATGAATAAAAATATATAAATGCATAAAGAATATATAGGATCTGACATGAGTTGTCATATCATACCATATTTTATTAAACGAGTTCGCCTTTGGCGAGCTTACTAACGAATTTCCTGGACGAGTTTAATAAAATATTGCATGATATGACAACGAGTGTCAAATCTTTTTTATCACATGCTTTTAAACTAAATTAAATACATCTTAATTGACCAAACATATGCTGATAGATCTAGAAGTTGTTTACTATCGTTACGTCATTTCATGTTGACGACGTCATTTCACCAAAATAAAGCCATATTATTATACCGGATTTATATAGCGCCCTTTTCATACAAGAGTGCACGTTCAAAGGCGCTTTACAGAAAAACATTTGACGTATCGCAGATACGAATACATTTGCAACACAGTTTCAAAAGAAATCGATCAAAGCTACTCAATTATACTATAAAACTACTCTATTATACTTATACTATAAGTACTACGTAAAAAAACATGCACAGTAACCCTAGATTAGAAAGATCAACAAGACACTATAAAACTACCCTATGTGTATAGCTATAAGACAATTATTGACAAAATAAAATTCTAAAACTTAAACTATAAGTACTACGTAAAAACAAGAACAAAAACAAATTATACCATAACCACGAGTCCACAAACCCCCAAAGGAATAATTATGCTTCCTTTAAAAGGGTGCATTCAAGTTCATGCTGATTTAGACAAGGGTAACGTCGGGATACCATTACCACGAGTCCACAAACCCCCAAAGGAATAATTATGCTTCCTTTAAAAGGGTACATTCAAGTTCATGCTGATTTAGACAAGGGTAACGTCGGGATACCATTACCACGAGTCCACAAACCCCCAAAGGAATAATTATGCTTCCTTTAAAAGGGTGCATTCAAGTTCATGCTGATTTAGACAAGGGTAACGTCGGGATACCATTACCACGAGTCCACAAACCCCCAAAGGAATAATTATGCTTCCTTTAAAAGGGTACATTCAAGTTCATGCTGATTTAGACAAGGGTAACGTCAGGATACCATTACCACGAGTCCACAAACCCCCAAAGGAATAATTATGCTTCCTTTAAAAGGGTTCATTCAAGTTCATGCTGATTTAGACAAGGGTAACGTCGGGATACCATTACCACGAGTCCACAAACCCCCAAAGGAATAATTATGCTTCCTTTAAAAGGGTGCATTCAAGTTCATGCTGATTTAGACAAGGGTAACGTCGGGATACCATTACCACGAGTCCACAAACCCCCAAAGGAATAATTATGCTTCCTTTAAAAGGGTACATTCAAGTTCATGCTGATTGAGACAAGGGTAACGTCAGGATACCATTACCACGAGTCCACAAACCCCCAAAGGAATAAATATGCTTCCTTTAAAAGGGTTAATTCAAGTTCATGATGATTGAGATTTTATATAATGAATTGAATAAACCACTGCTTATGTTGCATAAGATTGGAGGAAGAGGTGAGTTTTCAGTGCCTTTTTGAAGGAATTCAGTGTTAGAGAACCACGAACGTTTGATGGAAGTGAGTTCCAGAGTTTGGGGGCAGCGTACATGAAACTTCGCTCCCCGTATGATACGGATTTAATCTTCGTTGGAATCACTAATGAAGTCGCTTCGTTCTTTGATCTTAAGTTTCGCTTTGGTTCGTAGACTTCAAGTAGGTTTTTAAGATATACAGGCGATTGTCCATTTAAGGCTTTGAAAGCATTGGTGAGTATTTTGAAGTGGATTCTTTTTTCTACTGGGAGCCAGTGTAATTCTTTTAGGATCGGTGTTATATGACTATAGCGGGATGTTCTTGTGATAACACGCGCCGCAGTGTTTTGAACATTTTGTAGTTTCTTGATAGCTGATGTTTGTGTTCCATACAGCAGTGCATTGCAATAGTCTAACCGAGATGTGACAAGTGAATTGACCAAGGATTTTGTGGCATTTGGTGTAAGATATTGCCTGATGTGACCTATTTGCCTAATCTGACCGAAACATGATCTACTTATAGCATTAATATGGTGTTCCATGTTCATTCTTGAATCAAACCAAGCACCGAGATTTCGAACGAATTGTGATGGTTTAATTGTCGAGTCCCCTACTTTAACAGTTAACCCTTCTACGAACTTGGCGTTGTTTTGACTTGAAAATACTATGACCTCGGTTTTGTCGGTGTTAAGTTTGAGCATATTTGTATTCATCCACGAGATGATATCTTGGAGGCACTTTTCAACTCGATTTAGTGTTTCATTTTGGGCTGCTCCATCGGTGGGTTCAAAGGAAAGGTAGAGCTGCGAGTCATCGGCGTAGAAGTGATGCCCGAGTCCATGTTTTTTGCAAATTTCCCCAACAGGTTTAGTATACATGGTATAAAATTTTGGACCTAACACAGATCCCTGGGGTACACTGAAGGTCAGCAGCACTGGTTCTGATACCTTGCCGTCAATGCTCACCGTTTGGAAGCGGTCAGATAGGTAGGAAGCTACCCACTGTAGTGGTTTTTCAGCAAATCCAAACAGTTGTTCGAGGCGGTTTAAAAGGGTTATGTGGTCGATGGTGTCGAAAGCGGCAGAGAGATCCAGCATAACAAAGACAGTGACCTTTTTCTTATCTAATGATTGTAGGACATCGTTTTGAACTTTTAACAAAGCTGTTTCTGTTGAGTGAAACTTCCTGTATGCAGACTGGTTTTCTTCATTTAAATTGTTTTCTGTCAAATGTTCATCTATTCTTTTACTGACAACTTTCTCCAATAATTTTGAAACATATGGCAGATTCGAAACCGGGCGATAGTTTTGTAGTGTTTCTTTGTCTAAGGTGGGCTTTTTTAATAAAGGTCTTATACGTGATGTTTTAAAGGATCTTGGCACACTTGCCGTTTCCATCGAAAGATTGATGATTTTTGTCAGTATTGGTAGCAGTTCAGTTTTGCATTCTTTCAGGAGCCAAGTTGGAATAGGGTCAAGCTCGCAAGATTTATTTGGGGATTGCATAATGATTTTTTCAACTTCTTCCTCAGTTGTCGGACGGAAATGTGTCAAACTGCATGTTTCTGCTGTTGGGTTATTATCATTACTCTGTTTTGAATTTGCATGAGATAGGGCATGTTCAGAAATATCTTTTCTGATACCTTTAACTTTATTTATGAAAAAATCATTGAAATCTTGTGCTAACTCATCGGATGCTTTGCCAGACGGGAGAGCTATTTCAGATGGGCCATCTAGTAAGTGTTTTGTGATTTTGTGCATGCTCTTTTGATCACGGCCACAGGATGTTACTTTATCTGAATAAAAATCTACGCGTGCTTTTTTCAACATTTTGTTCATTTTGGCGCAGTGGTTTCTATAAATTTCATGATCAATAGTGAGTCTCGATTTTAGCCATTTTCTTTCCAAATTTCGTTTGATATGTTTAGCTTCATGAAGCTCATCTGTGTACCACGGGCAAGTCGGCCGCAGGGTTATAGATTTTGTTCTTAGTGGAGCATGTTTGTCTACCAAAGCTGAAAGTTTTGTATCATAAGTTTGGACAAGGGTTTCAGGGTCATGTATATTTTCAAATTGTATTTCTGACTCTGTGATATCCTGTTTAAATTTTTCAATATTGATCTCTCGTAGTTTCCGAAAGGTTACAGTTTTTCTTACCGGAGCTGGTTTTGATGCTCTTGCATTGAAGATGACGGCATAGTGGTCTTTAGAAATGTTTCCTGAGCTGACTGAAAGTCCAGGATCGGTAACAACTACGTTGAATACCGTATCCACAGTGTCCCTGGTGATCACAACGTCCAGAGTGTGTCCTCGTACGTGTGTTGGCTCTTTTACATGCTGCATCATACCAAAAGAATGGAGTATGTTATTGAATTTTAGAGTATCTTTATCAGACGGATCGTCAAGGTGGAAATTTAGATCGCCGGTCAAAATGATGTTTTTATCTGTTGTTGCATATTTTGATAAAAACTGGGACCATTCTTCCTCTAAGAAAGTACTTGATTTCAAGCCATTGTTGTTTGATGGAGGTGGTCTGTAGATTACTGCCAATCGTAGAGAGTAGTCTTTAATCTTTACACTACAGTCCATGTGTTCAAAGGTAGTGAATTGTTTGTCTTTAGTTGAAGTCAGGACTTTTATTTCAATGCTAGTCTTGTGTATTAAAGCAACTCCGCCCCCACGGCGACCACTGGGACGAGGTACATGTTTTATTTGGTAGCCTTCAGATAAGAGCTCGGTAAAGCAGGTTTTATCTGTCGATGTGCCAAGCCAGGTTTCTGTTATGGCTACAAGATCAAACTCATTAGTTGATATAAAATGGTTGAGAGACAGGGTCTTGTTTTTTACAGATCTAGGATTTATGTTGCATATTTTGATGTTTTTCTGCCCGCTTACGACGATTTTAGCTTCAATTTTGACTTTTATAAGGTTATCATGAATGGTCGTCTTTTGGGCGGTTTGCTGAGGTTTTGCTGTATTTGTCAAGTTACTGGTTATTGTAGGAATTACTCTTGATAATAATTTAATATTCTCCAAGTGAACACCCTGGTTTATGTCATGATTTCGTTTCAGCTTATGTTTACCGCCCCGGGCGCCTCTGTATTTCAGAATACCGTATGATTTCAATAGTGACAGAGTTTCATTGTCCGGTTTTATCAATTTTCTATCCACACCTGCACAATGCAATAATTGATCTCTATTGTACTGAATGAACGACATAATCCCATGATTTTTCGCTCACTAAAAGGTAACAATTTATGTACAACGTATAAAGTTATATACACAATATTTATGAGACTATTTGTATCGAATTAATTTACTAATTAAAATGAAAAAACTAACTACAAATAAGCAAATAGTACTTAGCTATGTGTTCATGTAGACTGTGACGAAAATCCAGATTCTACAAGTCCAAATAATCACTTAAATCCAACGTTTTATCAGAGCTAAATTTTTGCAGCCGACATTTGGCGCACTCGCTCAATTTATCTTGATTGATTGCGATTGCGATTGATTAGTTATTGCTTCTGTAGCCAATGAAAACGCTTAAAAATGTTGTATTACACAAGTGTAATATAAACAAATACGTAATGTCTGTATAACATTGAAAACAAGGTAAAGCATGTTTACAGCCAGTTAATACACGTAGACCAATTCAAAGACTGCATTTCAAAATTCAGATATATTTATATGGACGATTTGTGTGTTATCTATTGATGCTCAGTTCCGAACGAGACTTGTTCACATATTTTCGTGTTTTTTTTTATGCATAGAAAGTCAAAACAGACTGTTTCAGAATACTATAAATAATTGTGTTAGCAAGAAATTTGGTTTAATTGACATTTTGACATCCCGAGAATCTTTGGAAGCAAATTATAAGCGCTATAAATAGATCATTCATTCTATAGAAATTAACTGCATATTGTTAAAAGTTATTTAAGTAATATATATTGTTTCGCACATTATTGATGAAAGGTGTTGCCATTCATTATTTCTTGATTTATGATTATTCATAAACGAACCGATATTTTTGTAGTTCTTAAAGGACAAATTATATCCATTTTTATGTCCCGACACCCCGTAAACAATAACAGCATCAACAAACAAGCATCGGTAATGTACACTGTATATAAGCAAACTGTTTTTGAGATCTTTATCTTATCTGCCTAATACACGAATAACTCATACTGTACCGGGCAGATTTAATTACTGCCAAAATGAGTGCATTGTTTTAGCAAAAGTGTACATTTAAATTGTGTATATATTTAAAAAAGGCTTTAACATTAACTGCAGTTTTACAAAAATAATATGTTTATTAACACATTTTTTTGAAATAATTTGTGTACTTTCGTAAAAAAATCTTCTAACAAAGTAAACAAATTCACTTGAGTGTAACATTTGTTATTTCAGTCTATCGTGTACAAATATATGTGTAAGCACTATAAAAATGGGGCATATCAAATTGACAAGAATTATACTTCTAAAAAGTGACAACTGAAATTTAGTCATATATTCAGTTCACATGAGTCTATGGCATGTCTAAATAATTATAACATAACACTGATACGACAAATTATCCATGCAAATTATAATTGTCTGTTTTGCAACATACAGTGATAAGAATTTGATGATTCTTGTCTAAAATATTAACAGCAGGATATATTTGATTTTTTATAATATAACACAAAACAAAAATATTTTTTTAAATAATAATACAATAATAAAATAATAATAATGATAATAATAACAATTATAAATTTTATTACACCAAAAAGGGAAATGATTAATTTTAACTTACATTAGACCTTAAAGCAGTTATTTCGTTTCATTGAATAATACGTACAACTCCTTTGTTGAGTCTATGACAAGTGTTTTAAGAATTATCAATTTGCAAACTGTAAAAAGGTCCCGTTAACATTTAAAGCGGTCGACTCAATCTGAAGCGATAGACGCAATCTACAGACAGTCCACCTTCCCAGTTTTAAATTGTTACGACTAAATAACAACATCAACAACAACAACAACATTTATTAGCTTTTAAGCGTACAATTGCTTTTTAGCCAAATGCATAATTATACACAAGTGTGATGACACATGGATGATAATAATAATGAAAATTAGGTAATAATTACGAAAATTAGGTTATGGAAGAAGTTAATACAGATTTTACTAATTCATAACAAAATATATGTTCCTTTAACATCAAGTATGACAGTTGTTATTAACATAAACGTACAGATGCAATTAAGTAGACATATGTTAAATGATAAGGTCGATATGATCACGTTAACGTTTTTCCGATTTGACAAAATATGTGCTTCCTACGAGGCTATCATACCTGTTTATTACGATGTCAGACGTTAAACTTAAGTTGAACTTATAACTACTAATTCTATAACTAAGTTTATGACAGTTCACATGTAGATACACACAAAACATTTCAACACATCTCAGAAAATATTTTTGACAAACGTTTCATATTAGATCGACCAAATTTTGTTGCAAAATACTAAACATTGTTTTAAAGAGTGTTTAGACTGTTTATGTTCACCAATAAACGGCATGATATTGATCATATTTTGTAAACAACGGAGACGCTCACCAGATTATAGAGGAACATATTAAAGAAAGAAATTCGTAATGTTGTTCGAGGGAAAGAGTAACGGGCTACAATTATGTACGTAAATGCCTACAACAACTCTTACATATTGTATATCCGTTTGAACATCTTGCACATCGAGGACAAACATTTCGTTCATTATAAAATAGGACAATATGACCTTGAACTATTTTATGCTAGGTGTCTTATTTTTTCTTCGTATAGCTTGAGTATGTGCATGTTTGAAAAAGAATATATTAAAAGCTAGTTGCTCTACATTCAATGAATAATAATTCATGGTATGTTTTTGAATAGAACTGTTCCTGTGATACAACAATTGATGACCTGGAAGGCAATCCATATCCCGCGATGGAAATATTTACCATGGCACTAAAATTTCTGAACGGACACCTCTCAAAAGCTTTACAACAAGCATCTTCGACATTGCTTGAAACAGACATACAGTACATTATAACTGTGTCTGCAATATGGACTAATGAGGCCATTCACTTCATGAGAGAGGCTGCTGTAAAAGTGCGTAACCTCGTCGAATAGCCTTACACTGACATAAACTAGAGTTTAGAACTTCTAAGCTGGCACATACAATACTTCTTGAAATCGCGTATTGTATCAATCGTTTTTATTTGATTGCAATTATCATTGGTTAAGAAAATAGGTCACCGGTATATAAACCTATTAATTGTTTGTTAAAAACAAAATGGGGATCGGGATAAAACCTATTGGTATATTAATTGGCTTTTCGCTTTCCGCGGTACAATTCAGTTTGTCATAACTGTTATACAACCATAGAAAGTTTGTGTATGTTTGATTGTCATATTAAGAATAAAAAATAATAATAGTATAAACTTTTATTAAATTTCTTTATGTTTGAAATTTGGCATCATGATTCATTTCAAAAACCATGTTTTTGAACTCTTATTACATGCAGCACAATTGCGCATTTGGTTTACACATTCTAAACTATTTATCTTCATATGACGCCTTTCCCGTAAAAAAAAACTGTTTATGAAACAACTTGCTTAAATTCTTTCATCAGTTTAGATTTGCTTTAATTAAAATGTTATTTTTGACTGACTGTATATATAACTTTTTAACAGATCGACTGCTTATGCTGTTTGAGTAGTCCGCTTCAGCTTATCTAGACACAAATGTTTTGTAATATATTTGTTATATCATTTGAAGGCTGGAATCAATCAAGAAAAGCTGAAACTGGTTGTTGATTCGGTGGCGGCGGCCACTTGGTGGACACGTGTAAACATCAAAGAAAGCCCAGACATCGATTTACAAACGCCCGGGTCCAAATGGTTGGTTGTGAAAATTGGAGGTAAGATAATGCATGAACTGTCCGGTTTTACCATGCCAGTAGTTGAATAAATATTGAATGATCTTTATAACGCATTTGAATACTATATTTTTAATATAATGATACATACTCAAGACACATTCCATCGTTATAAATTGTTCCCTCATATGTAAGGCACCTGTTCAAATCCATTACTTTTTTACTGCTGTAAAATCTTTACCAGGTGGAACCGCAAGTTTGTTAATATACGAAGTTATTCCTGGGGGCAACGTCAAAGTGATACAACAAGCGAGCGGCGGGGGTTTGGGCTTTACAAACTTAGAGGAACATTTTATGGATTACCTTAAAAAAGAGCTAGGAGCTGCAAATCTAGACAAATTGCGCAGAGAGCACATTGGAGATTTTTACGAACTGTTGCACGATATTGCAGAAAAAACCCAATCGAAAAATATTCTTTCAGAAGATATTTGTGTTGTGAGGCTCCCGTATTCACTGTCGCCAAGAGGCAAATATCTAATAGAAAAAGCGAAGATACAAACATGGTTTGATATTGAAATTTCAAGTTTTTTTGCAAACATTAAAACTGTATTAAGCAACAAGCCCAGTTGTTTAAGGGAAGTTACCACTATGATGGTAGTCGGCAGATTTGCTGAATCGTTATATATTCAAAACATGTTGCGGGAAGAATTTAAACAATTTAACCTGATTATTCCGCAAGATCAAGGATTGGCAGTTCTTAAAGGAGCCGTTTTGTTTGGACACAACACCAAGGGCATTTATAATAATTAGATAAATGTCACATCAACACGTAAAACGTATTGCGTGTGACGCAGACGCACCTCAAGCGCAGGCAATCCCATAACAAGAACGCGTCTTTGGAGATGTGTCCTCTAGGTTTAGTAGATTTGCAGATCATGTTGTTTCTTGAAACTGTATTGTGCTACGTTTTTTAAAATTAATCTTATAGCAAGTACCTGAAAACGCAAACGTTTTTTAAGTTTACAAAGTTGCTTCTAATCTTAATCAGTGACTTACATGGGTTTTAATCACGCTCCATTGCAGTTTCCATTGTATTGTAATAATTATTCACCTAGTAACGATACTTGTACTGATGTTAAATTTCATTGGTACAATTCATTTAAGATGAATTTCGTTCAGAAATTATTTCGGGACTTTCCGTATTTAATGATATTGTTGAAATATTGATTGTTCAAGTAAACTGTCAATTAACGTAGCTGTAGAAAATGTCACTAATACAATCCGAAGAGTTGCGGATCCGTTGTTTTCAAAAACTCGTTTTTACAGTAATTAACCCACGTTCTCTGTTCGCAGTTGTATAAAACACGCCGATTGGTTCGATAACAAGTGCGTAATTGCACGAAATCAATACCATCATGCTTGAAGATGTTTTAACTTGATTAAGTCTTATTTCAATAGATCAACGTTGTGTGAAAAGAAACGACATTATAAGAAATAAATTGACAAAAAGAAAAAGAATGCATTTAAACAAAATATGATAGAAATTAAAAGTTTAAAAAGTAAAAAGCACAAAGAATTGTTCAAATACTTTAAACCTAAAAACAAAACAAATAGCACTAACATTTCAGTAAATGCATTTAAGGATTATTTTGAAACTTTTAGTTACACTACAACACTACTTCTAATAATTGTAATACAGAAGCTGAAGAATTTTGTTCAAATAAGGATTTTAACGATGAAAATTGTACCTTTCCAGAACTAGATCAACCGATAACTGCAGATGAAGTTAAGAATGCAGTTAAATGCTTACAACGTAATAAAGCGACTGGCAATGATTTTATTTTAAATGAATATTTTATAAAAAGTATTGATATTTTATGCATTCATTTGTAAGGTATGTTTAGTAGCATTTTAATTTCTGACTATTTTCCTAAACAGTGGACGGAATGCATTTTCATCCCTCTGCATAAAAAAGGACCTGTTGATGATGTTTGTAATTACAGATGGATAACTTTTGTTAGTTGTTTTTCTAAGTTATTATTATTATTATTATTATA
>VMBQ01001397.1:0-73534 GCA_007657795.1 Dreissena rostriformis | reverse complement strand
CGCGGTGTATTGTTTCAGATTGTGACAGTTTATCTTTAGGTTTGAAGGACATATATAGCTGGGAATCGTCGGCGTAAAAATGATTTTGAAGTCCGTGTTTTCTGCAGATTGCCCCTACTGGCTTCGTATACATGGAATAGAATTTGGGCCCGAGAACTGATCCCTGGGGTACACTAAAGTTCATTAACACAGGCTTTGAGAGTTTTCCATCGATGCAAACTGTCTGATATCGATCTTCAAAATAAGATGTGATCCATTTAAGAGGTTTTGCTGTGATGCCAAAGTCATTTTCAAGTCGGTAAATTAATGTTGAATGATCTATGGTATCGAACGCAGCTGATAGATCTAAAAGGACTAGGACAGTGGCATTTTTCTGGTCTACAGAAAGTTGAATATCATTTTGGACTTTGATTAAAGCAGTTTCAGTCGAATGGAACTTCCTATATGCAGACTGATGAACTTCATGAAGGTTATTTGATTTCAAATGTTCTTCAATACGATTTTCGACGACCTTTTCCAACACTTTTGATATGAAAGGCAAATTTGAAACGGGTCTATAATTGTTCAGACTGTTGTGGTCTAGATTTGGCTTCTTCAAGAGAGGTCTTATGTGTGAGCTTTTGAAAGATACCGGGACAGTTTCAGTTTCTATGGAAAGGTTTATGATCTTGGTAATGATTGGTAATAGCTCAGGTAGGCATAATTTGAGTAACCATGTTGGAAGTGGATCGAGTTCACAGGATTTGTTAGCAGATTTATTTATGATTTGTTCAATTTCTTCATTGGATGCGGGTTTGAACTCTGTAAGTTTGTTTTCAGACAAACTCTCGACCTCGATTGCGGCGCTTAGATTTTCTTTTGGTTTTGAGCTGATGTCATTTCGAATGTCTTCGATCTTGTTTATAAAAAAGTCACTAAAATTCTGAGCTGATTCACTAGCACTTTTGCCGGATGGTAGTGCAATTTCTGAAGGACCTTCTAATAAGTGTTTGGTAATCTTATGTAGACTTTTTTGATCGTTGCCACAAGAAGATACTTTGTCTGAATAATAGGTAATTTTTGCTTGTTTCAACATTTTATTGATGGCAGCACATTGGTTCCTATAAATATCATGGTCGACTGTCAACTTGCTTTTTTTCCATATTCGTTCTAATTTTCGTTTTTGATGTTTTGCCTCATGGAGTTCTTCAGTATACCATGGGCATGTAGGTCTCAAAGTGATAGTTTTTGTGCGTTCTGGGGCATGTTTATCAATTAGTGAAGAAATTTCATTTGTGTATGCATTGGCTAGCTCATTCACATCTGTATACTGCGATGTTTTTTGTGTAAGTTCGGTAGTGGAAATATCCGATTTAAAGGATTCTACATCGATAGAACGAAGTTTTCTGAATGTTACATTTTTCTTGATTGGTGGAGGTTTGGCTGCAACAGCCTGAAAAAGAACTGCAAAGTGATCACGTGACGCTTTTCCTGTGTTGTCAGAAAATCCCGGATCTGTGATTTCAATGTTGGAGTTTCACTTCTTTATATCGATATGGTGTTTACAGATTCCCGGGTAATAACAACGTCTAGGGTATGACCGAGGACATGGGTTGGCTCTGTAACATGCTGTTTCATTCCAAATGAACGTGAAATATCATGAAACGTTTGGGTATCACGATTGTTTGGAATGTTTACAACCATTTGAAACAAAACGTATTGAATTGTTTAATGACGATAATGCTAAAATTTCCGATGCACAATTCGGATTTAGAAAAGGATGTTCAACTGTTGATGCTATTTATATCTTGATGTCTGTTGAGCAGCATCTTTTAAATTAAAACAAATGTGTGTATGTTGCATACGTTGATTTGCTTAAATGTATTGTTTATTTCGTAGTGCATTATGGGTACACATGTACAAATCTGGTATATAAGGTAAATTCTTACGAATAATTGAGAATATGTATGAAAATGTTAAATCTTGTGTTAAGTCATGTACATAATATTTTGAATATTTTAGCTATGCTGTCGGTCTAAGACAAGGGGGGTAATGTCCCCTATTCTATTTTCACTGTTTGTTGAAGATTTGGAGCTTTTTTTACAAGATAGCACATTGTCGGGCTTAAATACAGACGACATTACCTTAATTTTAATGTTATTTGCGGATGACATGGCCATACTAGGCAAATCTCTAGAAGAATTTCAGAACCATTTAGATTATCCGTACCAGTATTGTAAATTTTTGGGTCTCAATGTGAATACTTCAAAAACAATAATGGTTTTTCGTAAAAAGGGGTAAAATTAGACAAGATGAAAAGGGAACATATAATGGGCAAAATATAAAAATCGAAGATAATTCCAATTATCTCGGCACTGTTATTAATAACACTGGAAGTGTCACATAAAATCAAAAACATTTGGTTGGAAAAGCCCTTAAGGCTATGAATATTTTACTTCATAATTGTAAACAGTATGATCTTAGGCCAAAATTACTTTGTCAGTTGTTTGATTCTTTTGTTGGGTCTATGTGTTGCTATTCCTCTGAAATATGGGGTTTTAATAAATATAAAGAGATCGAACGTATCCATTTAACATTTTGCAAAAGATTATTAAATGTAAAAATAAATACGTATAATACTACAGTATATGTTGAGTTAGACAGATACCCGTTATATGTAAATAATTATGTACACATTGTTAAATATTGGTTAAAAATGGTTACCAGTAAAAATATTATTATACAAACTGTGTATACCCAAGCATTGAATGATTGCATGAAAGGATAAACAAATTGTGTTGCAAATGTTAAACAGTTGTAAAACGAATACGGATTTTCCCATATTTTTTAAACTGCAAATATAACTAATAGTTATTCTTTTGTATGTGAATTTAAATGCAGACTTATTGACACCTTTAAGCAGGAGTGGTTTGGTAATTTAAATAGTAGTTCTATTCTAGATATGTAAAGAATTTTTACAACTACTCTTGAATATGAATACAAATTGGATTTATTGTCAAAGAGTTTTCGTGTATACTTTGTAAAATTAAGGGCTTCTGCCCATCCGTTGAGAATTCAGACCTGAACATACTCACGCAACAATATCCCTCGTGAAGAACGTTATTGTATTTGTTGTAATCAACGGGACATAGAGGACGAATTCCGTTTTATTTGTGTTTGTTCATGCTACCGTTTACTACGTCAAAAATGCATTAAACGTATTTATAACATGAATCCATATGTTGTTAAGTTCCATAGTTTATTGACATCTACATGTAAATTTGAAATTATAAATGTATGTACATATGTAAAAGAGTCTTTAACTATACGAAATTATATTATAAACGTCACTTATTAACGTAATAGCTTCCTTTGATCAGCCTATGTATCACTTTTCAGTCATTTATATTATGTGAATTAATAGATTTTCTTTTTTGTATTTTTTTTGTTAATTTTATCATATATACCATAGTCAATTAAAAATAATAATTTATCCTTACTGCCTTTAAACTAAGGATGTTACTTTGTTTTGAAATTTCATTGAATTTACACACACATGTGTATATATTGTACTATTGATTTTGTCACAATTATTATATTCTGACACGTGAAATTGCTTTTTTTATAACTGTATGTATAAAAGACGATGTTCTTATGTTTAAGTCTAAATAAACTGTCTGTTCTGTTCTGTTACGTGTGTGGGTTTGTTTGTGTGCGTGTGAACGTGTGTTCGGGTTATTGTCTGGAAATTTCATAGAAAGACGATGTTTCGCACCAAAACCAGATGTGTAGGTCCAAGATCAAACTAATTATTGAATGTCAAATGGTATGTTGATTGCCATAGATCGAACCGGAGAATAAGTATGTACAGCATGGAAGATATTAGAAATCGAGGATAAAGAAATTGAATCCTTTCCAACTTTCGTCGTTGGTTGCGTCTGAATCATCGTTATCTGCGTCGTTTAAATGCTTTAGTGTAGCAAATTATTTAAAACGAGTTTTTAAATGAAGCTTCATACATAGACACATTTAAAGATCTCGTTTGTGAGCTCCACTGACCATAGGCCAGCGGGGCTAATGTCATGGTCCTGTGTCCGTCGTACGTGCGTGCGTCCGTGCGTTTACATTTTCTTTAAACATCTTCTTCTCTTAAACTACAAGTCCAATTCTTATAAAACTTCTCACAAATGTTCCTGGGGTGAACCTCTTTCAAATGTGTTCAAATTATGCCCCTGGGGTCAAATTTGACCCCGCCCCGGGTGTCAATAAATTGAACATATGCTTATATAAAGCCTATTTTGTGCAAACTTTAAAAATCTTCTTGTCCATAACCATTGGGCCTAGTGCTACCACATTTGGTATGTAGTGACATTTAATAGTTCTCTACTTTGTTTGTTCAAATTATACCACTGGGGTCAAATTTGACCCTGCCCCGGGGTCACAAAAATGAACATATGATTATAAAAAGCCTATTTTGTGCACATTTTTAAGATCTTCATGTCCATAACCGTAAGGCCTAGGGCTACCTAATTCGGTATGTAGTGACATCAAATAGTTCTCTTCTTAGTTTGTTCAAATTATGCTCCTGGAGTCAAATTTGACCCTGCCCCGGGAGTCACAAAAATGAACATACGCTTAAATTAGGCCTATTTTGTGCAAACTTTAAAAATCTTCTCGTCCATAACCGTATGGCATAGGGCTTCCAAATTTGGTATGTAGTTACATCTATTAGTCTTCTACCAAGTTTGTTCAAATTGAATCCCTGGAATCAAATTTGACCGTTCCCCAGGGGTCACAAAATTGAACAAATGCTTATTTTGGGCCTATTTTGTTCAAACTTTAAAAATCTTCTTGTCCATAACCATTGGGTCTATTTCTACTAAATTTGGTAAGTATTAAAATCTTAAAGTTTTCTACCAAGTTTTTTTCAAATTATGCCCAGGGGTCAGATTTGACCCTGCCCCGGGGGTCACAAAAATGAACAAATGCTTAAATAAGGCCTATTTTGTGCAAACTTTAAAAATCTTCTTGTTTATAATTATAGAGCCTAGGGCTACTAAATTTGGTATGTAGTGACATATAATAGTCCTCTACCAAATTTGTTCAAATTATTCCACTGGGCTCAAATTTGACCCTGCCCCGGGGGTCACAAAACTGAACATGTGCTTA
Source organism: Dreissena rostriformis (assembly GCA_007657795.1). Taxonomy (NCBI): domain Eukaryota; kingdom Metazoa; phylum Mollusca; class Bivalvia; order Myida; family Dreissenidae; genus Dreissena; species Dreissena rostriformis. Next base: position 68,386 of record VMBQ01001397.1, on the reverse strand, counting down.
TATTAAGCCTCTTTTGTGCAAACTTTAAAAATCTTCCTATCCATAACCATTGGGCCTAGGGCTACCAAATTTGGTATGTAGTGACATCGTATAGTTCTCTACCAAGTTTGTTCAAATTATGCCCCTAGGGCCAAATTTATCCCTTGAAGCCTCCCATTTAAAAGTTGTTCAAGAAAATTTGATTCGTCAAAAACCATGGCCTCAGGAAGTCGTTGAACTTTGCATGTTTATGCGTTTTTTCTATTTATTCATTATGGGATGAATAAACTATTTTCTTCTCAAACTAAAAGTTTATCAAAATACACTTGGAATAACTTTTTAATTATAAGAGATAAATGCAGCAAAAAGTAAGGAGAATCCAACCTAAAAAAAGATGTATCTATGAAAAGTATATTCTACCGATGCCGTGAACAATCCCCTTTTTATAACATGACTGCCGATAAGTCTATTACTAGCAACCTATCAGAGAATAGATCAGATACCTTATTTAAATATATGGCCAACGTCAGATGGAAAAAGTAAAGGAAAGTTAGGTCAAGCTTATTGTTTGTCATGATATCTCTTTAAACCTCACGCCATATGCAAGTAGTGTTGCCATGATCGCAACATCTTGATGAATTATAATTCAATTGTTTGTCTCATAAACATTTACTTTGTTTAACAAACAACCTCTACAAAGTTATCATTCCTACTGCCTTTCGGCACCTCATAAACCTAAAAAATCCGTAACTTTATGTTTCCTCAGGCAAATATCTTCTTTGTACAATAAACAATTTCTTCACCACGTTAACAATCCTGCTACACTCACTAATGCCTCGAGAATGAAGTAAAGTCCAGGTGACCTACGTCATTAGGTATTTTGCATATGTCATGAACATATAAGTAACAGAAACTTTAAAACCTACAAACACTTTTAGTTATTTTGGAAAAAGATTCATGATTGAATGAAGGAACTTTCATTAATCTTGTAGAACATGCGTAGATTTGATCGTCAGCATCTAAAAATATGTGAAATTGAAAAAACGACACTATCTTTTGAAGAGATAAATGTACCTACGTTATAAGCAAAGGATCTGTGCGACAATTCCCGGGCTTTTTATTCTGTTTCGTTAACACCGTAGTAACGTTTTCCATATATAAAAATGCTCACCCTTCCAACTTTAAGCGCCCAGTGGGACGAGGGATAGAGAGAGAAAGTCACATGCTTAAGTACATTTCAACCGGTGCGCATTGCACGCTTTTTTTCGCATAAAAAAACAGTGGAGCGAAACAGGGCCATCATGGCCCTCTTGTTGTTACATATTGTGTGGATGGAATCGAGGTTTATGTAAATGGCAATGTTCAATAACTTGAAAGCACATTGAGTAATAATAATTAAACCTTATACATTGATACAGTATGACAATACCTTACTTGGACTTGCGTTTTTGGTAGGTTGGACAAAGGTCGCCATTAACAACAACAAAATTGCTTTCCGCTTTATAAGTCAATAATGCATCATCAAGTCAATATGTCTTACGAAATTGTATATCAATACCTTGTTTGGGATTGCATATCTTGACTCAGCAATATATTGAAAGTATAACAATGGCTTTATGATACACTCTACCATTCTAACGTTTTATTCGATACGAGTTTCATTTTCCCAAATGTGTTCGTGTTTGTTTTATATGTTGATCTCTTTTAAAATATTCGCGATTTCGATATTTATCAACATAGTTATTTTTCATATCAGATTGTTTGGCTTTTCATTTTTTATTGAATTACGTAATATGCTTTGTTATTTGTTTATATGTAGTCATGTACTTATGTTGTTTGTATTCAACGTACCATAATTGCAACTCTTTTTTACGAACCAAGAGGGATAAAACTATCAAACAAATCCTGACATGATCATAACTGTTTAACTGGACGAAACGTAATTAAAGTTATATATCGTTATTGTATTAAAAAAACATCCGTATTGACGAATATAAATCTTAAAAAAACGACACTTGCTTGGATATTGCATTTGATAAAAATGTAATCTGAAAGCAGTACTCATTATCATAGTTTTTATAAATTAAGTGAAATTATACAAGTTGTGCGTTGTTCATTTTTAAGGCAGTAAGTATAGCCGAACAGAACAGAACAGAACAGATAGTTTATTTCCGACCTAAGCATATACAGCTTATAAGGAAAAACAATAAAGCAATAATGCAAACATGAATACACATGAGTCACAATATTAACAACAACAAAAAAGGAGAAAGAAAACTTGAAAGTTAAAACACACAATTAGGTTTGGATGCATTTTTTATTTACAAATATATGGCTTTTCGTGAGAATGTAGGATGTAAGAGAAGGCTTGTTATGTTGTCAGAAAGTTAAGTGCATGTATAAAATCCGTTATTGATTGAGAAAAAAAATTATGCAGTTATATATAATATACCAAATTTCATATTTAGGGACAAAGAAAAATATCCTCTCATAAATCTATACATTATCTGCTCTAAGTTTAAATGCTGTAATACAGACATAAGCTAGACGTATCAATATAGATTTTCTGATCTCATTCAATAATTGTTATTATTTAAACAAACATGGTCTGCTTTTGTAAACGTCAGGTACAGGTTTATTTCTAAAATTATCATATCAAGGACATATTATAACACAATGGTACTAATCCTCAATTTCATTAAGTTTACACATTTTACATATTCTCTCATTTCTTGGATTTTTTTGGTTTCTTCCAGTTACTATAGATTGAACATGAAAGGACACTCAATTTTTCCATTATGTTTCTAAATTTAGAATTTTAAATTTTGTCTAAGTAAATAGATCTTTTGCAAATGGGTTTCAATTCCGTGTAAAGAGATAGTGATGAAGTTTCATTTACATCAGTTCGCCACGTTGAAATAAACAAATCTTGTAATCAATTGAAAAAAGTTATAATAAAGTTGTTAACATTAAAAGATATACACAAACTTCAAACTTAATGATTAGACGAAAAATAATGTCATGTTAAATCAGAACAGAACTGAACAGAACATATTTTATTCACGTAAACTTTACAGTTTTTTTGTGTTATATATATGCATACATATAATAATTAATACAACAAGATTATACAATGTAGTATGGGTCATTATTTAACAAATCTATTTAACAGGATGAACTTATATACAATCAATATTCATGCTTATTTGGTACAATGATTAATTTCATATGGTAATAAATATGTATTGTTGGAACAAAAATAGCTTATAATCAAATAACTAGCTGTTATTGTAATGTATTCTTTCAATGACTAGTCTTGAGTCTTGTATACAATGACCAGTGTTATAAATCCGTCAATGCTACGTTGCGAATTTTAAAAGCTTCAGATATATATTTACTTAACATAAACAATTCAGATTTGTTGTTTGTATTAAACAGTTGTATCAACTTAAACATACTAGGTCTATTTCTATAATAATGTTTTAAATAAATTGGTCTTAAATGAGCATATGCTGTACATTTAAACATCAAATGAAATTCGTCCTCGATCTCATTGGTAGAGCAGATTTGACAAATACGTAAATGTCTATCCAATTTTTCGTATCTACCAGTGTGTATTCTCAAGTTATGGGAACATATACGTAATTTCGTAAATACAACTCTGAGATCTCTCGACACAATGAGATCTAGATAAGATTCAAATCCATGTGACAGGTTAAGTGTTTTATACAAAGTTAAAACTCCACTATCTGTAACATTTTCTTGCCATTGTTGCAAATATTCATCAATTAGCCTTTGCCGAAATGTACAAATAAACTGGTTGGTATTTATAGGTATGTCACTACACCAAACATAGTAAAAACCGTAACGTGTAAGAAGGTTCTTAACTTTACTAAACCAATTCGTTCTATTTATACTAACATCGAACATAGCATCTTTAACAACTGACTTGGTAATAATGTTATCACTATCCTTTAACTTTAACCAGTATTTTATAATACGTACATATCGGTTTATATACAATGGGTATCTACCCAGTTCACCGTATACAGCTACATTATCTGTAGATTGTCTAACACCAAGCGTAGCTTTGCAAAATTTTAAATGCAGCCTTTCTAACTGTGATGATTTGGTAAACCCACATACTTCACACCCATACGTAATAATAGGAGAAACAAAAGCATCAAATAACTGCAGTGCTACTTTTGGTTTACATTCGTATTTTTTCAGATTTGACAATAAATTATTCAATGCTTTTAAGCCTTTTCCATATAACGTCTGAGAATTAAGATTACAATTACCAGTGTAGTTCAATGTAACACCTAAATAGTTAAATCCAGTCATATAGGCGTTAAGCCAAATATATCGACAATGACCAAACAAGAAATAATGTATCCCGAACTAGATGGACTTGCGTGATAAATCGGTTGCGCAAGAGAACTTATAAAATCACTTACGGGAGAAAAAGAAACACATGTTCGATACATATTCGTTCTTTTGTCAATAAAGTACGAGACATAATTACAAAAAAACAAACGCTTCCCAAACCAGCGTTATTGGACTCTACTTCCAACGAAACGGTTATGGCAAGCAATATAACATGATAAGAAAGCAATACATGAACGAGTTAGTTTACACACATACTAATCAATATTAACAAAACATAGAAACAAATCTCACAATTGTATTCTTCAATAGTCAACCTGTTGCATTTAACTTAAGAGTTTTTAGAAACCATGTAATCTGCTCGTCGATATATATACATGTTCTCCTCGACATACGCCATCTATCTCAGTATCCGTTTTCATTCGTATTATCCGCTTAAATACACAAGTACAAATACCTTTTAAGGTTAATTTCATATATATTGTATAGTTTTCTCACACCTATTTAAAAGTACAAATGAAAGACAAAGCATATAACTGTATATAGCAGTATTCATTGTTGTTTATACGTTATTTCAGAGAAGGTACATGCATAACGTTTAGTTCCTTCTTGAGATGGACGTTAGTATACAATGTAGTCAGTCCCGGATTACTCATTGGGCAGAGAAGGCAACTGCCTATGGGCCCGCGACTTTTAGGGGCCCCATCCGATCGTGACGAAAGAATTGTTATTTACTTGCTGACTTAGCTAATCTAATGTCTTGGCAAATCCAATTATTTTATATAAATGTTATGTTCCGATTAAATGCTTGTCTTACCACGTGACAATCATTTATTATGTGTATTATATGTATTGTTTTGCTTGTGATTTCATTACGTCGTATTTTGCATTAGGGTATTATCATATATTTATTCCTATAAAAGGGCATTTTCACATATAATGTCTTGCCAGACTTGACACTGGTAGGCTTATTTTAACGAGTGAAATCGACTGGGAACTGGCCTTATATGGGCCTGGGGCGTGGGACCCATCAGTTTCACTACATATGAGCCTCCACGGTGCTTAATCCGGCACTGAGTATAGTCCTAAAGTGGAAAGAGATTCGATGCAAATAACAACCATTTTAATTGAAGTTGTATCAATTCGATCATGTTTGAATGTACTATGTTTTACACTTTTTAGGCAAATTACAAACTTCTGAGTGACATATAGTTTATGCAAAAGTATAAACCAAATTCGTGGGACTGAATGGCAAAAAAACATAAAAAATATACTGGCTATAGCTCTGCTCGACATAGTTTGCATGGAATAAACCCGATAGTTTGTCTAATTTGTCTATATGTGTTCAATCTTGTAATTTCGTTGCATTATTCGACGCAAATGTGCACACACGTGTAAGGTTATAAGTCGTTTCTTTGTTTTGTTTATCAATAAGGTCTATCCACAAAGAATTGCTCGTTAACACAAACTTTTTAAAAATTTAAAAAAAGGAGGATGTTGTTAAATATATCGACTTTGCCATGTGCGGGTTAACATCTCATCGTGGAAGCTAATTGTGTTAGTGTGACAAAGTGGACAACATATCGGGTTTATATCCTACATTAGATATCGTATATTGGCTCTATAGGCAACACATTTAATTCATTTCTTGTATGTTTGTTTGATTTATACCTTAAATGTATATACTGAAGGTAATCATTGAATGTTTAGCGTTTTACAGATTGAGGATCGTATAAAGGCTTAATTTATACGACCCTCGAGTTTCCTTATGAAACATATTTTAATGAAAATGATAAACTATTTTACAACCATATCGCGACAGTTAGTTTGTGCCCATATAATCTATTGAGCTATATCTTTTAAAAATAAACTATAGACTGTATTATAACCTGGCCCACACTTCTGATGCAAAATGTCAAAAATATCCTTCACATTTTGAGAAAGAATTTAAAGTTTGCTAAATATTTCTCAGCAATACCTTTCCTGATTTTCTTGTTGACCTTGCTGTAAAGAGGAACCACTAAGGATTTGCATTCTGGAGCGGATGGGACGGTTCTGCAATGCATGCATATAATCATTAAATTTCAAACGGTTGAGATCGAAAGTAAACAATTAAACCAAATACCAAAATATGCCGTTGTAAATACCTAAGCAATTTTGAAAACAATGTTGCGAATGCGAATGAAAGGTATTGACCTTTTTCGTATATACAGGTAAAAAGATATTAATGTTATACTAAACAATCAATAATTTGTTTATACTTGCCTATTCCAATCAAATATCACGCCACCTACAACACAAAAACTTGGTTTTTAGCAATAATTTCTTGTTTGTCCACATAAGAATATATGATTTTGTGCAACCATGTTTAATGAAAATTAAATGATTCTTTATTCAAATGCACTATCTTATAAATATGAGCAACGCATACATGTATACACCAACATGATTTGTGTCATGAATGTCATTATACTTGAACTAAGCTCCGTGATGACACGCAAATCGTTGGACTGAACGCATAACATGTATAAGTCGACGTATGTCAATGTTCACTTATTAAAAGTAGTAGTAGAAGCTGAAATAGGAGTTATTACCTTTGTTTTTACTCTTGTCCACAACTGAATATAGAGAGTCCGCTTCGTTGACATCAAAGATAGCACTCGAGGTCTCAATTACACGATTTCGTTCTTTCTTTGTCACCGTGGAGTACACAGGATCAACATTTTTCGCAAGTGAATAAAGTCCATCGTCATGGTTAACAGCTGAGTAGAAAGTAACGTTTTCGAAATATTGATTGCATCCATGTTGTAAATTTCCATTGCTGTTATGCACGTTTAATGGAATATCGTCGCTGTCATGTGAGTGAAGTCGCTTGTTTTCAGTCGTTTTAAAGTCGACTTCCCTAAATATTGAGTGGAATGGATCATCATTGCCAAAATGTGTTGTGTATGGTACCTGAAGGTCATCTTTGTACACTGTGTTGTCAGGCGGTCGGTCCTTTTTAAGACTTTATATACCGATAAAATAAAATAATGCATGTATGCAAAAACATCGCACACGATTGATGATTTCTTGTAGTTTATCTGGCAATATATGGTTTATATATTGAAATAAAGTGTTTGTATTTCTGAGTAAATGAAAGCTCGAGTTAACGAATTGTGAGATCACCTCTTATACTGACGTCATGTCGTTATGAATATCAAGAATATTTTCAGGAAAACTATTTAAAATATGTAAACCGCTAAAATAAAGAAAAGAAAAAAGAAACGAAAATGTACTTGTTTCAGAAAAATAGCCTTTGTAATATTTGTGTCTTGGAATTTAAATCGATGTCCCATATAAAAACAAATAGTATTTATATTTTGCATTTACATTTACAGACATATATTAACAAATTGTTTATAGTAAATGTCTTTTGACTTGACACTAACCTGAAATTCACTGGTCTACCAAAACAATTTATCACACTATAAACTGCATTTAAATTAACGGAAGGAAACATAAGATTTGACTAACCCTTCTGATGAAAATCCACATGCGCCTTCATCTGAAATTGGAATAAACCTTTATCCATATTGGTTACAATTTTAATTACGCATATGATGTTATAACGTTCTACTAGTTTAAGTATATGTGAAAACTAAAATGGTTTATACTTAAAAAATACTTCCTTTGTGTGTTTTAATTCATACTACTTATGGAAGCAATCGCCGGAACGTATATAATATTTAAGTTATTTAAAAAAATGAAACCTGCGTATGTGTACGATAAATTTTATTTAACTAAAATTATTATACTCTTTTAATTTAAAAAATAAACTTAAATATGCAGTCGATATTAAAGCTAGTTATTATAGAGCCTATATCGGCGAAAAACTTAAGTTCGTGCAAAGCATGTACCTTTAAATGATATTAAATGAGATTGCGTTTTTATATGACGTGCATTATGAAACCAATAACACTCATAATATAACAAGTACGATAATTAAGTTTAACAAGACTATTGCCAAGCAATATGGTCCCCTACCGGTGAAATTCTACCATTTTCAGCAATATTTCAAGTCTATTTGTTGTCATAGCAACCATAATTCTTGACGTAGGAACGAAATGAAATAACGTGCATAATCTCCATATTGCCATCTGTCCATGTTTCAAGTTTCATGAAAAAATATGAAGAACTTTTAAAGTTATCGCAGGATCCAGAAAAGTGTGACAGACTGACTGAATGACTGACATACAGACAGAGCGCAAGCCATAAGTCTCCTCCGGTTTCAACGGTAGGGGACAATAAACAAGACTATTGACAAGCAATATATGTCCCCTACCGGCTCCACCATTGAAAGTTTTTTGTTGTTTTTTGTTGCCATATCAACCAGAATTTTTGACGTAGGAAAAACACATGAAATGACGTGCATAATGTCCATATTGCCATCTATCCATGTTTCAAGATTCATAAAAAAAATGAAGAGCTTTTAAAGTTATCGCAGGATCCAGAAAAGTGTGACAGACTGACTGACAGACTGACTGACAGACTATCTGACACATTGGTAAAAATACATATCTGACGTTTATGACGTCACGGTGTGAGCATGGAACCGAAAAAAAATAACAAAACCCTTATTATAAAATGATTTCTGTTTCGCAGTGCATTCGCGCGCGTTTCAAATGATATGTAAACCCTTTTTGAATTATTATGATCATGTCAGTACAAAACTATGAATTATGTTTCCTTAAGGCTTTTTTAAATGACAGAAACCATTTGAAAAGTCGTTTTATTCTTACTCTTTAATGGTAATGAATGACTGAAAACTTTTAAAATTACATCTAAAACAATATATAGTTTGAAAATGTGTGTGTTACCTGTACGATTAAGTTGACATTGTTTGACGCTACTGTACATTGGGTCTTCATCAAGTGGAAGGCAGAAGCTGATGTCTTCCAGTACATGATCCGGGCCGCTTCCCAGGTAAAAATATAATTAACACAGATACATAATAAACAATTTACAGTTATAAAGAGAAAATGAAATAGTAGTAGAAGTAGTGGTTGTGTTGGTGGTGGTGGTAGTGGTTGTATTGGTGGTGGTTGTGGTGGTGGTGGTGGTCGTGGTGGTGGTGGTTGCGGTGGTGGGGTGGTGGTAGTATTTATTATAATAGCTATAAATTAACGTGAAATTTTATAGTCAACATTTGAAAAAAGGGACCGGTCGCAAATAATTAATAGATATAATGATTTAGTATTTTTAGGCCGGTCCGAAAAGTGTCTTAACTTCTGTTGTTAACAAATCTGAGCCTGGGGCTTTTGTTATTTTTAGTATCTTTCAAAGCTTGGTAATTCATAATCGGATGAAAGGTCGGAGATATTTGTCTCAATCTTCGTTTGACAACTTCACAAGATCTTAAAATGATATGACGATGTTTGTTGTTTTTTTCCCAAATTACTATTTGATTTGTATTATGTTTTATAGGTATATTAATGGTTTAAAGAGTAAAGCGAAATATGGTTGTTTGTGTTTCAATTTTTTTTTAAATGATCATGTTCTATTTTATTATCAATTTTAAGCTGTTTAAGTACTTTTTGTTCAGATTTGTTTGAATCTAAATAAAATAAATATTTAGTTTATGACCAATGCTCTATTCTTTTCATGGAAGTTTAACAGTACCTTTTTTAAAGTGACAGTAATAGATCGTTGTTTTGCATCTAAATCGTATAGCGAGAAATAAACTGTACATACATTCATTGAAATATATTTGTTATCGAGGTTGACATCGGAAACCTGGTCTTAATCGGTTTTAAATCGATAAAATAATATATAAATGATCATAAATACATGCAATAGGCTAACATCATTGCAGCGTCGCGAGTTATGCAAATTGTATCTATATATAGCTTTCGCTTAACATTATTAGCATATGGAAGATAAATACATAGATTTAGCAAAAACGTACCGTTGCAACTCAGTTTCCGTCTGTAACAGATGTATTTGCATTTGTTCTTACCTTCTCGCCGCTAAATTCGCCCTTATCCGCAATTTTGTTTGTTTAGGTTTGAATGAACGTGTCGAATCATGAATATTAATAAGGTCGTTTTCGTACTTTCGTTTCCGACTCCAAAATAAAAATCGCTATATTGTTTGTTTTCAACCGATTTCAACCGGATTTTCAATGATATCCTCAATAAAAACACGTTTTCTTACGATTCTACTCATATATATATCCGCGAACTGTCACTTTAATGCAAAAGGAAAGAAGTTATTTCAAATTTTCAGGGATTTAAGGCTAGCCTTTAATAAGCTTATAATATTTATGCAAACACAACAAATGAATGAAATACAGGAATTTTGGATAGTTAGAAGATAAATATGTAATTCATAAATGCATAAATAACAAACATAACTGTTGTTAACTCGCATAATATATATTAAACTTGCAAAATGTGTTTACTTGATCAAGTGTTACTACCGGTATATTGTTTGCATATTGATCATAAAGTTTAAATTGATTGTGTTGTAAACTGCACTTTTAGTGTAAAATCAAACTTTGTTAATAATGTCCATTTTTAATGACACTAGCAAATGTAACATAATTAGGTTTTATCTTATTGCATGCTGAACAAAAAAAACATGTCCGAGTTCCGCCCATTTTATACCGAAAGGTCCCCGAAAATATAATTTTGTTAGGCAACCCGGACACACAGCATCAGGGCTCTAGCGGATGAAGGCCTTATTTATTAATGTGGTCTTAACCGCGCTCTATATATAATTATATCATAAACATACTTAATAAATGTTCATAGAATACATAAACATAAGCATTACCTTTTCATGCTGGCGCCCGCATCTGCAAAAGTGTTTGAGCAAGGAAATACTATATTTTAGCTATGATTCTTGAGGATATTCTAAACTAGAAAGACGTAACACACTGTTTAGTCGTAAATATGTCACAATTTTTACGAAAACGTCTCAAAACAACTGTCTGATTGGGCCTAAAGGTCTTGTGTGAACACGTTTGATAAGTAAAGTCATGTAAGTTAGTTATTCGAATTATGGTGGTACTCGATGCGAGTTATCTATTGATCTTGTATACTTAAAATTAAAATTGAAATACGCCAATTCAATACATGTACCTTGGCAGAGTATTGACTCTTTTACAGAGCTGTACAATGGGTCGTCATCAATACATTCTGCAACGTCTGGTTGAACACCATCGATATTAAAACTGTTAAAGTAAAAACAAAACTATTGATTTATTTTATAATATTATACAAGAGTCAAGTTAGTTTGCGCCCCGGATATACTTTGAACCTCACATATAAAACTCAAAACTATACGAAAAAAACACGGCCTATAAAAAAGCACACGCCCAATACGAGATTCGATCAACCGAAATTCAAGATAAACCTGATCTGTACGACTTTTTAAAAATGCCCGAGCTTTATGTCCGTGCAATCCATAGTTAAATGAATTACTTCAAAACATAAGGTGAATGTAAGGTATCGCAAATTAAATATGATTTATAAATACGTTATTACATGCCTTATATGACTTTGCTGTGCAAAATACGTTTGTTTATGTTTTGCTGTTTATGTTTTCGATCGTGTTCCTTAGATTCCTTGTAAAATATCGAGATGCATATTCTATATGATATCCAACATTTAACGAATATATTATATTTACAAATTGTAATTTATCCTGCCTCTGTTGCAAACATTGACCTAATAAAGCAGGGTTGAAAATAAATTCCTGTCTCCGGTCAACAGGAGAAGTGTATTCCTACGCACGCTGTGACACATAGTTGAGTGTAACCTTTCAAATACACTACACAAGGGTGACGCATTATTGAGACGCATCGTGAATGTTATCGTTTATATTACATATCATCCTACTTTGCATCTACTTAAAAACATATTACAGAACCGGCTTTACGTAGCTTTATTTTCATTTACTTGATTACGCAATTTATGACGTTTCTCGCGTGACGTCATTTCTCTGACGAAACATATCTAGTTTAAGCAAGATTGTGTGCATTTAAGGGACAATAATTTGGACGTGGTGGTTTTTTAACAGTAAAATATTTAATATTTTTAAAGCATTGAACGAATACAAAACGTATTTCGCATTGTGTGTTTGCCATGCATATCTGTTAATTTCGATAGGAATAAAATAACTCGCTCCGACAGGATCACGATTTCGTGAATCGTGTTTTAGGTCAGAATGGAAAGCATTCGATACAAACGCCATGAATAAATAGTGCGGTTCGAAATACATTTCGATAAAGGGATGGACAAACAGAACATTTAAGTGCATATAGTTGTAACTTAATTGTTATACGAATTGGATTAAAGCTGTCATTGAGATAAATAAAATGAGTCATTGTTTTTGCTGTTGCATTTTTTTTCAATTTCTAATGATAAAAAAATACAAATCAGTTGTTGATTTCCTGTTGCACATTGTTTTCAATTTCCAACATTAAAAATATAACATTCTCGATTCATATTTTATTTCTTCTCATAATTTAAATAGGAAAGTATTAAAAGGACCAGTTTAATGTGGAACTAATTTTTACGTGACATAATCGGTTGTAATTCGGCCAAAAGAATGTTGTATTCATGTATGAGCTGACCAGAATAATTTTTTTGTTATCTTAATTAATAATTTATCTTTGATAAAATGGGTTAGAGGCGTAATTTTAAATGAAGCAATTAATCCGGTTCGGCCGTAAAAGAAAATAGGGTTCGCTAAAGTTCGCTTTATTTTCTTTTTCTAAGCCTCACCGGATAAACTTGTTTTCCCATTTCGGCACCAACCATGTATTCTCTATATTATGCTTTGCATATAAGATTGCAAACGTATTACAAACGCAATTTAATTACTGTCAGTAACGTTGTAAAAGAGATCACGTGACAACTACATCAATGTTTTGTACATGAATAACTTAAAAACATAAAACCTTACCATTGTTGCGTTGCATTTCGACCTGAAAAACGTATATTTATATTGACGCTGTATTGTTGTATTGATTTCAGTATAAATATTAGATACAATAATTCAATAACTTTAAGATTAAGAAATGATCTTTTAAATTCCAATAATCACATTTTATAAGTATGCGAATGTATCACACAGACTTTTTGCAATAACGTGTTGCTTGTAATGTACGGCTTTGACTGTTTAATTTATTTCATACAAACCATCGAAACAAAATACGGCAACAGGTTTCGTTGAGGAAGATGGAACATTCGACCACGTGACATTATTCAAGTCGGCAGTGATGTTTACATTTTCATCTGCGGGAGGCATGTCGTTTGTGTTGACTGGAAGGTCATCAAATCTACCTGTTGTATTCAGTTTGCATTCAGGACTATTTTATGTTCATGATATACATGTTTAATAATACAATCAGTGTAATTATCTAATCATCAATGGGAATGGTTTGTAGTGAATATGAAAGTTTGTTATACACGTTATTTTCAAACACAGCGAGTAAAATCAGTTTGATACTTTTTTATCTGTTCATGACCAACTTATACCTCTTCAATTCGGTTAGGCCTATGCTGATATTAACCGTTGACAATAGGTTATGCTTGATCTAAATTCGCCATTCCTCAGTTACGACCAGCGCTTTCGTTTCAATGATATTTCGTGTGTGTTTGATAATTGTAATCCTAGCGCTAATATTGCACAATATTGAACAATTTTGATGTTCAAGTTATTATTCGAAGTTTCTAATTGTATATGTGATACGCGTATATAAAAGTTGTGAACGCATCATGTTCTTTGCATTCATAAAAATAAAAAAAGAATCATGCGATTAAACTGTACAGTTTTGAGAACAATTATTAAAATAATATTAATTTTATTTTCGTGTTGAACCATGGCAACCAAATGAAGAACACTCATTTCTGTTCAGTTAGTTTACAATAACGGGGGAGATCAGACGCAATTTTACACACAAAATATTGGATTTCATTAAAACATTGTCCCATAATATAAAATATACAAAACAAAAATCTGACATACTGTTGAAACACTATGAGTTAAGTTTCCATCATCTGGTAGATTGATCAGATTAAAACACAGATTCTAATTTTTAAATAGGCAATATTTCAAGAACCTTACTGTATGTATACAGGAATGTGATTTAAATGTAACAATAGCAAGTTGACAAAGAAATATCAATCTAAAGATTCCGGTTATGTCATTGTATTCAATTATGCTATTTGATTATTTTGCAGAAATCTGTGCAAAACTATGACATATTTTATTGAGAACACAGCTGAAATGCCAGGTCGGCGATCATGCGCAAGAACTCATTGTATTCGATGACGTTCAGATACGCAATGTGTAAACATATTGTTTGCCAAGCAACAAATTATTATTTAAACCATGTTTTTATATGTATTTTTCTTTTTTATTTTCACGGTTCTGTAGTCGGTCTAGTTCCAACATCCTGTTACAGAAGATTCTTTCAATTTTTCGTGAATGATTTCTTTTGATGGAAGACGAATGGTCTAAATGACGACAGCTTATTGGACGATTAAAAAAGAAATTTTGTATACTGAATACTGTAGAGTAGGTGTCTTATTAATTTCAATCCGGTATTGTAGTGCAATTTACAAATTACATTAAACGGCTAAAATTCACATCCTATATTTGACTAGCAAATAGTTAATAATTAATAATATGCAATATATCATAATATAAAAAATATATTCAATTATGCACTCCATGTTGTCTGATGTGGTAATAATAGTTACACAATTCAATTTATAATAAAAAGAAGTCCAATACGGATCCCGTAAAACCATTTAATTAGCAGGACTAATTATGTTCAGTCACTTGTTTGTTTTTGAAAAGTAATCATCTGATATCATTTTATAAGGAATACGTTTTACACAACATAGTTTTATGGATAACCACACTGGGTTTTCTTTTGCACGTTTACCAAACACAATATTTCTTTGAAAAGAAAGGTAGTTTATGGTTCCATTAAATGAATGTTCTAATGTGCAATGTATGTGTTTCGGTGTCGGTTTGACTTTGAAATATGATCTGATGTGACGAAAGACTTCATGACTCATATATTATGTTAAGCGTACTTCTCCAATTTGAATAGGAAAAACGTTTACATGCTTAGCATGTTGACGCCGTTAGAGCACGTTAAACAATTATTATATCACGATTTCTTCGGTTCCATTTTGCATATCTATTTATTTCAGGAAGACACCCAAGTTAACGTTTTGTAAATTTTACGAATCTTCTGTCCTTCAAGAAACATTATTGAAGAAAATAATATCCTTCGTTTCAATGTGGCTTGTTTTATTTAGCGACGCATTATATTATAATTATCCTAATACAATATACTTGATGCATGTCTCTTTAATACAAACCGTATACCAAATTATGCCAGCTACAAAGGCCGCGATGTTTGAATGAAATAATATTCAATTTATGGTTCGAATTCCCACATCTTAATTGGTAGTAAACATGGTTAAAAAAATAACAAATGTTGAGCTACATAAATTGTATTCGACTATATATATCAGTACATTTATTTTTTGTTGAAATAAAGGGCCTTTTATGGACCTTCGCGAACTTTGTCTTTAGTCATTTTCGAACTGCAACTGTGAATATAATAAAACTTGTACCATGTTCACGTTTCATGGCGGACAGCAATTTCTTCCGATTTATGCATGCAACGAGTCCGATGCCGAACACCACAAACGACCCAGCAATCATAAGCGCTAGTCTTGTCACTGGAAAAACGCGATATTGTAATAAATTACAATATTAATGTATCACAATGCGATAATGTATTCGATAAATATGATGTTTTGAATGTTATGCAATTTTGCATTGGTAATGTTTTTTACAATTGTGTAAACATTTAAATTAATTGACTAATGGCTTTGTGTGTTTTCGCCGTATTGTCTGCATTTCGTATCGTGATGATATTTGCGTTTTCCATTGTGATATTGTTTTCTGGACATAATTCCATGTATGGATGTTATGCATGTAACATTAAAATCTTCATTAAAAAACTCTTTTGTTATTTTCGGCGTATAAAATATTAGCATATGAGTTATGAATGTGTGATCCATATTAACACAATCATATCCAGGTTCTATCAACGTGCATTAAAATGATAGTTGGGTTAGAGTCATGCTATATGGAAATAAATAATAAGTAACTATAAACTAAAAATCTTAGATATGGACAGTTCCAATGACATTTTTTGAATAAGAAACCAACTCATGTTCAACTACGTCAGCCGCAGTTAACTGTACCGGCATTGCCTTAGTTTAGTATTGAAGTCAAATGCTTTATTTCTTATGCGCAATTTAATTATGGTTTAAGTTTACCGTACTAAAAATAGCATTCTGATCAAAGTTAACTTTCACCTTTAATGTGATTGGTTGAAATTTAAACTCGTGAGCACGGGTTTTGAACGTTATTGAATGCTTATTTTTGAAACCGTTGAATACACATCGTTAAAAAATATGAAAATTGTTGTGAAAATATTTATGATCGGTAGTTGTGAAAATTCGGAGGAACATTTTGAACATGAACCTGTTGTCAAGTAGTGATTTCTGACATCCTGATTTAGTTAAGTATGCTGTATAAAAGTGACTTTTCGTCATAGTTGTGTGTGTGTGTGTTTATGTTATGAAGAATTACGAACAGTACTTGGTGCAAATACAACGTCCGAAGTGCGAACTGTACAGGGTACGAATACGACGTCTCGTTTTGGGAATGAGAACGTGACATGAGTAATTGTTCGAAAAGGGAAACGAAAACGGTAAACTACACACATAACACTTTGGGGATTGCAAACGCGGGCGAACCGAGATTGAAAATCGGAAAGTCAACCGAATTTAACTACAAATTTTACTCTATTAAGAGGCTACAGCAAAGGTTAATAAAAATGGTGTCCTCTAGTTGCCTGAAGACGATGACATAAATAAAGCTGAGCAATAGAAGCATGCTGAAGCAAGGAGAAAACCTTAGAAAACAGCAGGCATGCCAAGAAACAAAGCAAATGCTGGAGAGAACGGAAAGCGAAGGTGGAATACCTAAAGGTAAAAGTTAAAGTTCCTTCTTTCAGTCAATTGAATAGCATTAATCCTCCTTCGACTCCTAGTGTCAACTTTCAGCAGAAAAGTGTTTTATGAACACATGCTTACCATTGATGACTTGAGGAAAGATAAATTACTAACACACAAAGTTAAAAAGCAATTCTCAATTATTAGTTTAATTAATTAGTCTGAATCTGACATTGAATACATTAATAACTATTCTGAAAAAGAGTCAGTGTATCATAATGAAGATTCTAGCTCTTACTTAGAAACATCTCAAATTAGTTTAAAACGGTCAGTCAATGCAGTTAGAAGTAAACAGTCAGACATTGCAGTTAAATCTCATGATAAACATGCTCAAAGACACCCACACACATATCTAAGAAATTAACTTGTTAGCACAAACATGACATTTGAAAGGTTTAAGATTTAAATGTTTTTATAGCAGGAGAATTAGAAACAAATATCTGACTCTAAAACCAACTGAACGAAATGGTAAATTGGATTAGCTAAAACGAATAATGTATCTAAGTATGTCTTATGAATGTGAAGGTCTAAAGAGTTAGTATACAGGTGTGCTTAGAGAAATTAACTCGGAAAGAAAAAAAATGGAGTGATGAATTTCAATATTTAGACATTGCAATTTGGAACCAATTTCAAATAAAACAGACCACCAACATCAAGAAATAAATAACCTCAACACTCAATGGAAAGGAACCAGATGAACATAGTAAAAAAGATTCAAATGTGTGGATTTTCCGGCTCTTTACCTTCATAAAACTGATCATACAAATGTTAAAGGACAAATGAGGTATGACCTTCACATTTGTGCTACATGTTGGCAAAAGGATGGAGCCAAGCAACAACATCCGGAATGATCTCAGGAATGTCACAGTCGACTGATGTGACTTAATTTAATTAATAACTTAAATTTAAAGATACTGACGAACTTAAAAAAACATGCTTGTTAGTTTTCGATTCACTATATCTTTCTTCTCTTAACATTTGGAATTATTAATGTAATGCCACTTTTATTTGTTTGCTTCTATAATGTTCGATAAGCATAGCTGGTTTTATTGGTAACTCGATTTAACAGTACTGCCCCTTTAATAATATTTGATTTCGTTACTGGTGACGTAATCGTGTCATCGCTCCTAAATTACGTCATCCGATCTACTTGCAGTTTCAGCTACATGCGCGATGATGATCTAAAATATTTACTATATGATGCTATATTCTTAAATCTTTTTTGTAAAAAGAAGGGATGTAGTTGATACGTGTTCGTAATTTCATTTCATCGTGCCTCAAAAAGTTGTTACTCTGTTGCTCTGGTCACCATTGAGTTATTAAATAGTAATTCAATTCAATGCGTTTTAGTTCTCTTCTATTACTGTTTAATTTCAGTTGCAATGCTATGAGGTTAAAGTTTATTTACACTTATATGTATCATGAATATTGCTGGTGTGAGGTTGAGCGCTCTATGACCGGTTTAAACCCCCAGTGCTTAGCATTAACCGTTCCAAGGCGGTGACCCCAGCTTTCTTCTACTATGTGTATATGTTGTTTCGTTTTGTGCCGTACTGTACCGTTTTGGCAATTGGTTCCTTGTCATAAATAAAGGACCGCGAAGGTGTGTATGCTAGAAATGCAATACTGCTGCAGCTTCTGGAGTTTCATTTCTTTATATTAATACTATTTCACACACGTTTAAGAAAGATAATGTGATAATCGACACATTGTTTCCAATATACTATTTCATCAACCAGATCATTTAAACTCTAATCTACGTAAACATATGTGTTCAAATTCCAATAATGCAAAATGTGTTCAATTACAAATTCACAAAATGATTTGCATGGAAAAGTGAAGATTCATAAAACAGTTAAAACTTCTTCAAAATATAATGTCATTCGTTTAAACTCCCAGTAAATAATATAATCAAATACAGACTTTATTAAGAGAATGCTGCATGATTATAATGATAAGGCAGTGATTTGTTAAAGTTTGGTTGTCCTATTGGTGCAGTGGAATAGTATAATACATTAGAACCATGCTTCCAGTGATGAAGTATTATATCAAAGCGGGGATTAATGATTGCCCAGAAGTGATGTTAACTATTTGTTGAAAGAACAGAGTTATAATGCTCTCTTAGGTCCCTTTACATCTAATCCATTAACTGGTAAGCTAAAAGTCTAGCCCTTCAACTAGGTGCCTAGAAAGGATGACAACGGTAGGATAATTATTTTGGACTTGAGTTTTCCAAAAGGTTCTGTCTTAAATAGTTTCGTTCATCAGTCAGAATATCCAGGGCAATCTATAAACATAGTGTTCACACAAATAGATGACGTTCGTGTTTTGATTATGGGATTATAATTAAGTGCCATTCATATACAAAATTACATTTTTGTGATATACTGTTTTATCTATGGGACTAAGGTGAGCAGCATAATTTGCCAAAGAGTAACACATGTTGTAACATACATATTACTGAAACTTGGTGTAATTATTCTGAATTATTTGGATGACTTTGCTGGTGCGGAAAAATAGAATATGCTGGGTTTGCTTATTTGTGTTTAGAAAATATTTTCCAAACAAATTGTTTTGAAGAGTCAAAAGATAAATCTGTAAAATCAACGACACGAATGATTTGTAGGTGTTATGTTTGATACTATTAAAATGACTATGGAAATATCAACAGATCGGTTGAATGAAATAGTGGTTTTGGTAGAGAATTGGTAAAGAAAGGAAGTTGCATCTTTAAAAGAGAATTAACAATGATTAGGCAAGCTGAACTTTGTGGGAGCGTGCGTAAAAGCGAGCCGCATATTTATCAACACAATATTCAACTTGCTACGGGAGGTATAGGAATTTTACAGTGAACATGACTTTCTTGCAATACCAGCTGATGTGAACTTGGATTAAAAATGCTGGAAAACCTATTTACTATAATGCAGTGGTACTTCAGTAATTTCGGTAGAAGAATGGTCTTCTCCAGCTGAAACATTTTCGTGTGATTCTTGTTTAAGCGTTTTTTGATGGTACTTACGATGACATAATTTTCATGCATTTTTCCCCACATTCATACAAGAATTAGACTTATATATAAGTGCATTAGAAATATTGGCCGTTGTAGTGGTGCACATCTATCGCATATGACATTTAAAAATAAAACTATTTTGATACAATTTGATAACAAGGATGTGTGTATTGCCTTCCATTCGGAAAAAAGCAAAATGTTAATTTATGAAAAAGTGTTTAAGACAAATAATATGTTTTGGCAGCTTTAAATAAATTTGAATAAGTGGCATTTAACTGAGGAATAGAAGGACATTTTTAGACTTTACAAAAGACGTTACTTTGTATAATCATGTTGTACAAGAGGAGGTCATATTTATTAATCCTTGGTAATGTTTCATGTTGTTTCAGACCGACAGATGTTTAAGCTTGGTGAAGACTTGAAAGCATCAAAAAGACGAGCTTATGCAGAGGGATCCATGAAAAAATTGAGGATCCATTTGGGAATCAATTTTTTTGTGTTGATGCCATTTTGTGTTAGTTTTTCGTCTTTTATCAACTCTTACTCTTCAATTATATATTCAGTTTCTTTGTAGATCCTTTAAATCTGTTGATTCTATTCGTAATTATGTATGTTGAGTTCGTACCATGCACCAAATTATTGGTTTGTCTTTAGATAAAGTGAACAATGTCATGCTTAATCTAACTTTTAAAGGAATATCTAGAATACCCTCCATAACCTTTGCTTAACATGTATTTGGTACGAGAAAATTATGGCATACATTCTTCAGTTTTCTGTCGTTTATTTGTTTTCGCCTTTTTCTATTAGCTAGAAAATCTCAATAAGTTCCAACAACGTTACAACACCTAAAAAATGCTAAAGTCTTATGGTGATGTTTCCAATAAACACAATATGTTACTGGTAAATATGAAATGGACTAAAACTATGCGATTTAAGCAGTCCATTTGTAGTTGTTACCAATTTTCCTTTG
The DNA here is from genome assembly GCA_007657795.1 of Dreissena rostriformis. Lineage (NCBI taxonomy): Eukaryota > Metazoa > Mollusca > Bivalvia > Myida > Dreissenidae > Dreissena > Dreissena rostriformis. Next base: position 46,941 of record VMBQ01001397.1, on the reverse strand, counting down.
TGTCCAGTCGCAGCCTTTAAGGATATGTTTAGTCAAACTCATGCTGGACCTGAATCTCCTCTGTTTGTATTGAAGCCATGAAAACCAGTCACAAGCTGCTAGCAATTTTATAAAGATGTGACGTAGATCCAAATTCATATGCGACGCACTCTTTTAGAAGGGAATTTTCTTCCTTTGCGTGTAGTTTAAATGTATCAGCTTATAACATTTAGCTTTTAGGTGATTGGTCTTCGGACGCTTATAAGAAATATTTGCACATGTCTTTAGAAGACAAAGTGGAGATTGCGAGCATCATATCGGAACATGTATAATAATATGTTGAATTGTGTATATATGTAAATAATTAGTTTTCACATATATAAGAAAGACTCGTTCAGGGTGCGGTAATTTAAAGGCTGTAGGTAAGAAAACGTATGATGTTGTTGTGTGCTTAATAATGAGCATTTCCTATGAATGGTTTGTCTTTGTTTCTTTAGCTTGCACGCTTGACTTCACTTTAGTAAATGAATAGCCCGGCTTGTAATTTCTCGAATGCTTATATGTATTGCTTGTCTTGTATTGTCCACATAACGTTACTTTAATCCAAAGTCATTGTAATTGCACGTGGACAAGACCTGGATGTAATTGTGTGAATATTAATGACAAAATCAGAACTCACTTACTAATATTTTTACGACGAAATTGATAAATAAATGTTACATATATGACATGAACCCATGGAATTGATTGATTGATTGATTGATTGATTGATTGATTTATTTCGGTATGGAATACACATACATGGACATTTAAAACAACATGTATAATACAGAATAGTAGAACACATGAGAATAAATAAACCATGACATGCACACCAAACACCAAGGATAACACAAAAAAGAGCGACTCTTATTTCCATTGTGGTCCTTTGTGCTGGTGGCATGACATAGAGAGCTTTTAACTAACAAAAAGTAGTTATTAAACATTGACCTTAAAATAAAGTTCATATGAGTACACATTGTTAAATGGAATGATATCACAGATAATAGGCCAAAATATATTATCATTGTCTTTAATTATATGTCCAGAAAACAATATTACAACGGAAAGCGCCTATATCACCACGACATGACATAAAAACAATACGGCGGAAATTAATCATAAGGAAACTAATAAAAAACTTGAGAGAAATTTTAACGGAAGTAACATGTGTGTTACTTCATATAATATTTTAACAGCATCTAAAACAAAAGCAGAACGGATTGCCGCAAGTTGCTTATGGTGGCTTTATAAAAAAAAAGTTATTTTAATTCCTAATGTGTATCATAGCCACAATGCCAGACAATTAATCAAGTTACTGAGTGGGGAAAGTTAACATCAAATTTAGCTTAAACACTAAAAGAAGCTAGACAAGACGAGTATTTTTTAAATACACATTTATGTGTGTAAGTGTAACGTATTAATTAAGTTCGCTGTGGGTAATTTGTTAACACATTTATGTTTCTAATGAATCTTGCAATCACACAAAAATGGATATTTTATTTTTCGGTTTTGTATAGTTTCTTTAGAAACATATATCAAAGAAATTAACATGTATTAAAAAAGGTGACTGTAGTCTTAATTCATTGTGTGATTAATATGTTATTTGATTTCAATTAACTTACGTACTCCGTTAATTAATTTTCATATTATGCCGTCTGACATTCTGGGCATTTTACAAATAAGGGTTTAAAATAAAAATCATGAAAATAAGAGTTTGCTGTAGAATGTGATTATTATCAAGTTGCTACTTAGACTATGTATAATACTATTCCGTTCATGTCATGTTTGTTGAAAAGACACCCGTTATAAACTTAACACATTGGCTACTTAATATCTGTTTGGTACAAACGAACCTTTGTTTCTAAGTTTGTGGCATTTTAAAACTCATTGTATATCTTTTTCATTTTTTGTTGAGTTAAAAGATTCAGATTCATCACAAATTGTTCATTCCTGTTGGGTAATAATTTTATGTAAACATTGTATTGTTCTAATGATTGCGATTAAACACCTATGCAATTGATACAAGTAAATGTACCATGAACCAACAATTAGACGTTTGCTGCATCTGATAACAAAATATACATATAATTCATTATAACAAAAAATATCGTTTGTACTTGTTGATAGCAGTAATTCATCCAAACATGTTTGAACTAGAAATGGCGCGGCGGCAGCCGACGCGTATCCCCACGCCGCATAACAAAATTTTGGGTGGGCGTGGTCTATGTGGGCGGGGCGCCCTAGGGTTGGTAATGGGGCCATGCGTAGTTGAGATTGACCGTATTGTCATAAGAGAAGTTCAATATAAATTAGAAGTGAATCGATGTAGAAATGAAGAAGTCATAGTTAAAAGCAATTGTGGGTGGGTTTGGCCTATGTGGGCGGGGCCCTGGGGTGGGTAATGTGGACATGGATGGTCGAGATAGACCTTCGGTACGAAAAATGATGCCAAAACAAAATGGGTAGGAAAAAAATTTGGTACAAAACAACATTTGGGTAGGAAAAAAAAATGGGTAGGAAAAGATAATTTGGTACGAAAAAAATTGGGTATGAATAAAATTTGGATAGGAAAACAATTTGGGTAGGAAAAAACAATTGGGTACGGAAAAAAAATTGGGTACGAGAAATAGTGAAAATATCTGACCCGGCCCCATCCCAACCCCCATAACTTTTGACCAAGGGGTCAGATCAAAGTTCCAAATAGTGCACTGTCGCACATATGCTCATAGCTACCATGTGTTTAAGTTTCAAGGTTCTAGTGCTAAAAGTGTAGGAGGAGATAGTGGCCAGGACGGACGGACGAAAAGGCAATTTTGGGTAGTGGGCGGGGCCCTGGGGTGGGTAATGTGGACATTGATAGTCGAGACAGACCGTGTTGTCATAAGAGATGTTCAGTATAAATTTGAAGTCAATTGGTGAATAAATGAAGAAGTTATGTTAAAACAAGGTTTTACTACAGCCATTTAAGGAAAACTGCCCCGCCTCCTGGCGGCCATGTTTTTCATCCAACCGGAACTATTTTCGAACTTGTCCAAGATATAATTGGGGCACATGTTCTGACCAAGTTTCATTTTTAAAAAAATATGACTTCTAGAGTGTTAAGAGGGTTTTACTATAGCCATATAAGGAAAACTGCCCCGCCCCCATAACTTTTGACTTAGGGGTCAGATCATAATTCCAAATAGTGCACCGTCGCACAAATGCTCATAGCTACCATGTGTGTAAGTTTCAAGGTTCTAGTGCTAATAGTGTAGGAGGAGATAGTGGCCAGGACGGACAGACGGCGGAGATAACCACAATATCCCCACGCTTCAAAAAGCGTGGGGATAATTAGCAAACATGTTAATGTTTTAACGTACACCTCTTAAACTAATGTATAGTTCAGTTGCAACTTACCAGAATCGTCGTTATTCAACGTCTTTGTATCGCTGATATTTGTTGCAGTGGAAGTGTTTCCTTTTTCAGTAGTGGTATAATTTGCTGTGAAAATGGTAATGGTTCTTATGTTATTGGCATCAAACAAGTATAATATAAGCGAGAACACAAGTATTCGGCTTGTACATTGTGTCTCTTTAAGGCATTTAATAGGCTTCTTAAGTGACAGTTATCAATAGAATCAAAACAAACTAAATGCATTGATACATAACGACGTACACTGTTCACGAAACAAGTGAATACAATAAGAAAAGCTATGCCTTACCATCCATCTCCAATACTTTTTCTTTGGTCGAGCGTGTACTATATGTAGTTTCGTCATCAGGGGGTGTCTCCGTAACCGATGTTGTTGGATCGTCGATGGTACCTACCAAAATACTTGATAGTGTCTACAATAAGCTCAGCAACCACAATGTTCTACAGTTTATGTGTAATACATCAAGGCAATAATTCACATAATGATACATCAAAATAAAAAACTATTTACATAAATACAAACAAAAATACTTTACAAAGTATATACACATATGATTTACCTGACAGTCAACGTGTGTCTGATTAGGTATACCAACATTAAAAAATGTAAAATTCACATATAAAATATTAGTTTCTATTTTGTACAATATACCAATGTTTATCATTCAATAAGCGCATGTGCCCATTATATCCCGAATTTGAACGATACTGTCCGATCTTTTCCGAGTCACATGCGAACGTTTCTTTCACGAAAAATCAATAACACCTACATGACTTTGGAACAAGATATATTGTAGATCTGTAAAAACGTGTTTTTTGTATTCTGTACGGGCGTATTGCTAAAGAAACATTGTGTTTTTAGCAAACTTTACACAGCGTCATTAAATGAGGTGAACGCTCGCGCTCATTTCTTCATGTTGTAATCTATATTTGATGCAAATAATGAATATTACTGAAATTATATAATAGGTCTAAAATATATAGATTGTTAAAGTTTAAGAACTGTTATACGATATGTTGGTGTTGTTTTCTTTCTTCGCATATGGTATATTGCCATGGTATTCTGCATGATACATCAAAGTTTAAGCACAAATTACCAAAGAATTACACAATTCACTCTTATGAACATAAATATTGATAAATCAATACGTATTTGGTATATTGTTTAATAAATAATGCATTGCATATGCATTCATGATAGTGAATGAGGTGTAACCAGTGGAATAAAAGAAAATATAAGAACACACGTTTTGTTATCGCCCCTCAGAAAACCATAAAAATACAAATCTCTTGTAATAAGTAATTTTAAAAGTAATATAAAAAAATAACAACGGCAGAAGGAAATAAAAGCTTTGAGCAAAGAAAATGTATATAATGTATTTCTGCTCGAAAAATAGATACATATTTTAGTTTCACCGCAGAATTTTAAGTTCCAGCTTCACTTGCAAGGGTACCCATATTTGCACAAATGAATATACCATAACCATGCTTCAGTTTACAATTTTTTATGTAACATAAATTAATGATAGTTTTTGTATGTCCTATAAACATACTTTCATCATAAATTGCTTACAAGTTTGAATGACATGTAGTCATTTGTAAACGAAAGCAATCGGCATTAAATAGTTCATATTGCTCTGTTCATATCGCTCACATTGAGAATTGCATGGTTTCTATAAATATAATATTTCAATTGTGTAAACGTATGATTAAATATGTGAAAATAATGGTAAAATCAATTTGTTAACATGGAAAATACACAAATAAGGAAGGCATTACTGAAAGGAAATGGGTGGAGTTTTTCACACTTTTTTGAATGTGTTTATATTGTCATGAAATTTATTTATTTACAAAACTATATTTTTTGGAATAGTCTTAACTAATTATTATAGCAAAAAAAGTTGATTCGAAACATATGCATGTCTCGAGAATCGAACCAGGGTCCCATCGATGTAAAAGCGTATGTTTTACCTCTACACCACAGAGGTTTCTTAGTAACGTAATAGAACCGCTTTACTTTTTGTACATTTGGACCAAATTATCGTACTTTTACGCATACTCGGCGACCCTTCGGGTGACGTTAATGTACGAAATAAGGTTTAAAGTACACGAAGTTCATTACAGTTTAAAATCCTTAACAGCGTTGTTCAGAATACTGAGGTATATTTGGACTCGTACACAATGGCATTCTCAATAAGAACTCGCCTAGACGGTACTGCTCAGTCAATATGGTTTGTCAGTTGTGTCGAAATATATCATCGTATTGTACGCAACGCTGTTAAATAACCTAATGACATAATTAAATTATTGTCCAAACAACTTTATAGATTGTTAACATGAAACGAATAGCTAGAAGGACAAACATACTTACATCACGTAATGTATTATACTTATCAAATGCATCTTTAACTTAAAGTGTTTTTTTCTCAAATCCTTATAAAAATTACATTTTGAAACAATTTAAAATTTATATTCATGTTCATTTTAAATCAAACCATTCTTTCACAGTGTTGTATATAAATGATTTATGGTATCTATGTTATGGTTTATGCTGGTTAAGTGAACATTTATATTTAAGTTGATATATACATACTAAGAGAGATGCAGATGTATCGATAGTTTATTCAAGGAAATAACTCTTACATAGACATATGTTACAATAGACGTTGCTTATCGACTGAAGCATACTTAATATTAAGATCGTATTGGAAAGATGTACATGATATTTTTATTACATTTATGTGTTCATCAAACTTAACTTTCAGACACAGTGTATGTGAAGCGAAAACGATAACGAGTGACTATCTAAATATTATAGAATAATAGTATATACATATCAAGCGCAATAGAGGAAGATACAACGTATTATCAACTCGAGAATGATACTGTCTACCGATGCGTCATCCGAAAATGACACAATCTATTTGAAGGTTGTCAATACGTTGAATCATCGCTCTATGGCTCATCATTTGTAGTATGTATACTATGTTTGATAGAAAACAGTTCAGGGACCTTAACTATTCACAAATACTTAACTTAGTTATAAAACGGCTAAATCAGCAACTCGTACTTTTCAATAATTGCATGTTAAGCTATATTACGAGGTGTCATGTTTTAAACGATGGCGTTTGCTGGATAGAGAATTTCTCCACCTCGTTGGTTTTCATCAGTTATAACATTTACAATGCGCACATACGAGCGTTGTGCGCTAAACATTATGGATTACAATAGTGTTTATACACTGTGTTAATTGGATATTTAAATTAAATAGCGCGACAAATATGTTGCTATTTCTAAAAACAATAAAAGCAGCGGAAGAGTATTTGAATTTCGTTGTTAAATTGCGTTCTGCTTGTTTTGTTGTTTTAAAATGACCGAATCAACTTTTAGCAGCGGTTTATAAACCCGTTTTAGACAGCAACATTACGAATCGGATACATTATTGAAAAAGAAACATATCTCCTGATCGGTGACGGCAATTTCGAAAACAATCGCGTTTTTAATGAGCGCAGTTAGAATAAATTAAGCAAGTACGCCCCTAGTTTTCTGAATCAAAAGCATTTTAATATAGTTCTTGCTTGATTTTTGTTTAGACTGAGGATGACTTTAGAATCCTCGAACGCTTAAGGTTCATTAAAAATTATTCAGTCGTTTAATTTGTTTTTCAATTGTTTTATTTGTAGCTCCACTCGCGGATAACAGTACAAAATGTTACCCTGTTTCATCGCGTATGGACAAAAAGAACAGAGTCATCACGCAAGGTTGAATAAAATAAAATAACATTCATACCTTATTTCGTACAGTGCGGTTGACAAATACTAAACAAACCCTAATCTTAATACATCGAAACTTAATATGCTTACATTTTAACATTGGCATTTATATATTTACTAAATATATTTAGTACGAAAACATTCAAACATGTTTATTAATGTCTAAATATTAACGTTATTAATAGCAACGGTCGTATACAGATATATTTTATGGTTTTTAATGCGATGGTATGAACAAAAAGATGTTTGATACTATATAATATGACTCTGCCAGAGACGGAACGAACTTTGATTCCTTTAAACAGAAAAAGGCCAAAGAAAATGGTAAAGTGTAACTTAGCTTATAGTTGTTAACGCATACCTTGCCTCTGGCTTTGTAATGTCAAACTATTGCTGTAAACAACAGGCCCGTTTGTGGATTTTGCACATGTCCATCGGTCTTCTTTGTTAGCAATCCCATCGTCAGATATGTTGCAGATAACACAAGTGTGATTTATGCATGCACACTGCGTCGATTTAATAGTTCCCAGAGGATTGACCATGCATTCATTTTCAGAATATACTATTTTTACTATGTTTTGCTTATCTTGCTTTCCATGTCGAGTCCTGTAAAAGGTCCATATTGAAGTTCCGTAACTTCCAATATTATCACTGCAGGACAATTCTAATGTCGAGGAACGCAAAATTCTTACTTTAAGCAATAGTTCTATTGAGACTGAAATATAAAAAAGAAAACATGGCAACTTCACAGCACAGAATAGTTAAGCATCACTGAATTTCAGATCGACTTTCCAAATTACATGTTCTGTGTTAATAATAACGTATCGAAAACACGTGTTGATATGTTAATGTCATCATGAATAATACGAAATAACCTAATTTAATAAGGAATACGTATATAAATTTTCCTCTGTACCTTTGCTTAATTGTGTGCTTTTGGTCGGTTCGATCGATCAAGTAAATGCTACACGACGGAGACGTATATATAAAACAAGATAGAACATATGTCGACATGTTTTCGCAGAGAAAAGTCAAATGTGTGCAAATTTCGAAACTTTCAACTCCTTGACTACCATTTAAAAATATGTACCTTCCGACCATTTCTTTAAATTGTGGAGTAATAAACCCGCGAGGCTCCTCACACGCTTAAGGTAAATTTAAAGTGTTCCATTCTTTCAATTAATTTTTCCACTGTTCTGTTTGCTCCATGCGCGGGTAACAGTACAACATCTTACTCTGTTTAATTGCGTTTGTCTATGGACTAAATGACAGAATGGTCACGCGAGGTTTAATAAAATAAAATAAAATTTCTTGCAAATGACCTCATAAAGAACAGTGCGATGCACCAATACTAAAGACTCATAAAAAGCAAATCTTAATACATGGACACGTATTATGCTTCCATTCTAACATGCGACTATCAATATTAATTACATCAATTTGGTGCGAAAACATTCAAACATGTTTATTAATGTCTTACTATTAACGTTATCAATCTAAACGGTGTTGTGTAGATATCTGATATGGTTTTGATATGTAATTGTATGAAGAAAAAGCTGTTACTATTTAATATCAGTCTTCCATTGACAGAACGAACTTTTAATCATTTAAACAGCAAAAGGTCAATGCAAATAGTATATTTTAACTAAGCTTATAGTTGTTAACGCATACCTTGTCCTTGGCTTGTTAATGTCAAGTTCTTGCTGTAAAAATCGGTCCCGTTTGTGAATTTCGAACATTGCCATCGGTCGCCTGTTTTAGCGATTCCATCGTCCGATATGTTGCAGATGACACCAATGTGATCTATACATGCACACTGCGCCGATTTGATCGTTTTCAGATGATTCACTGTGCATTCAGTTTCAGAGTATAGTATTTTTACTATGTTTTGCATATCTTTGTTTCCATGTAGAGTGTTGTAAAAAGTCCATATTGAAGTTCCGTAACTGTCAATATTATCACTGCAAGACAATTCCAATGTCGAGGAACGCAAAACTCTTACGTTAAGCAATGGCTCTGTAGAGACTGAAACATAAAATATAAAACATGACAACTTCACAGTCGAGACTAGTTAAGCATCACTGAATGTAAGATCGACTATCCCAATTACTTGTTCTGTATTAATAATAAAGTATCGAAAACAAGTGTTTATATGTTAATGCATTCATGAAAATCACAAAATAAACAGTTTGAAGGAGAATATGTTTAAACATGTTCCCTCTGTGTCTGCTTTAGTGTGTGATATTGGTCGGTGCGTTCATACAAGTGAATGCTACACAACGGAGAAGTATATATAACACTCGATATTTTACGTACCGTTATTAATCTAAATCTTCGGACACTTAAAGTCCTCGAACACAACACATTTTGGCTAAATAATTATTTTTCGCGGCTCTTATTTTTCGGACATCCTCATTTTTCCTTATATCAAATGACTCTAAATTTTCGGACATTTGAATTTGAAAGAGTTCTACACGTGTGTGTTCATCCGGTGAAACATTACACGTGTGTTTTTTTTACAACCGGATGACGGACACAAAACTTGCAGACGAATGCAAAAAGTCATAAGACCATAACATGTGCGTCATTTGGATAAATTGGCATATATACCGGTTATAGACAATGGTTTTACCCGATAGCTCAAAGACTATTCATTTGAAGTGATCGTAGTAAGTACATTATAAGCTCACAATCATTTTCGGTAGGATGTTAAGCCGAGTCAATTATGATAATCCGATTGCTTTTTTAAGTTAATAATTTGCTTCTTAATGCTGCTTTACAGTTCAGTTATCAAAGGCAACATGCCATATTCAAAACGTGTGTGTGTCGAATTGGCTTATTGCGCCTATGCATTGCGCCATATTTGAAGATGACAAATATAACCAATCAAATACAATCAATGAAACCATACTTTCCACAGTTTATTTAAGTTCACAAACATAAAGTCCTTACTAGCGTATATTAAATGCTTACCACCAGGCAGGGGATGTAAAATACAAGAATATCCGAATGTCATTTCAATCGGTAAAATTTCATATTGTCTCATAATGCTCTGATACTAAATTTTGGGTATATTTTTGTGTATCTCAATTTTCGGACACGAAAGAAATTTATTTTTATTAAGAGTCCGGAAACGTGAGTGGCATTACGGTGTTTCCAAATGTTTTCGCAGACAAAGGTCAGCTGTGTGCAAATTCGAAACGGTGAACTCTTAATACCATTTACAATCATGTAATGCGTTATCCATACATATCTATAAATATAGGAGTAATGAACACGCGACAAATGTTTTAAACAAAATACTACATCGCGGTTGATACTAAAGTTGTGTTTATGTTTGCAAAGATCACGAATAATGTCCGATAACATGACGAAATCAAATTAGATATAGAAACGGAACGCTGTAACCTTATACTATTGTAATTTACATTGTTATAATTCTGTGAATTTCACCATATGACACTACATTTATCAAAGAGCGACACTATTCACTATAGTATAATTATACAGGTGGAAATCGAAAAAGAAATAAGCTTGTTCCTCTTAGCTCTTTATACAAATGACGAGCATAAAGAAACGTATGCAACTGTATGTAATTAAGGTCATAATTTGTAAAAAAAACTTGATGTAATTCTTACCGGCGCAACAGAAAATCTGAGCATATATTGAAAACATCAATATTTTAATTAGTCCTTCCATATTTAAAATGACACAGCTTATAGAATGATTGAGCTTGGAGATGGTTTGAACTTATTCACCGCCGTTATTATTATGCTTAAATCGATTGTATATAAAAAGGGATGAACACTTTCCTTATTGTTTACCGAAACAGGAAATATGTGGCGAGTAACGCGACTTTGACCCGTATGGACATACCGTCATTTCAGAGACAACACGTGGCTAAACGACAAACGGGCAACTGTGTCCCTATTTTACTTACAATAATATCTCAGACAATAAAACAATTGAATATTGTATGTAAAACCCGATACTATTTCCTTTAGAATGCATTTACTTTAAAAAAATATTAAATGGTATGCCATTTTACCCTCAAATAAATTAAAAATAATCAATGACTCCAAGCAGAGATGTAAACAAAGTAACATATTTATTGGAAGATCTTCACTTCGAGCTTTCAACTGTTTAGGTTTGTCCTTCGCTGAGTATGTTGACTCGTCCATATTGTCCTGCTTGTACCAGCCTGAAGAGGTCATAGAGACACACGATTTTCCTAGCTTTTATCAAAGAATCTATGATTTATCTTAATACAACAGGACACTACAAGAACACCTCTGATCCAGCACAAATGCAGTTTTATTTGTTACGTAACAGAAAATAAACAGTCACCAAAATTTTTGCCGTTTGCTTTTGTGTTACAAATATCATTAAGTACTAAACAATTAATTATTTTAAATGGAAATAAAGTTATTGAAATACTCCGGTTTATGATTATCGAGATGCTTATGGGCTGAACACTCTACATTCATGGACACCACAAACATCTGTAGCAACTTTCAATACCATTGTTAAACTAATTACATGCATCTTTACCAGAAGGAAATATATGTTGATGACCTCCCTCCATGAGAATGGAAGGTCTGAAATTGATAGTAATGTCGCATTATGACGTTCTAGTTATGTGAATGAATATATTATTGTGATCATGATAACATGAGCAAACTGATCAATTAGTATGTACAATTCCAGATTCAAAGTCCATGATATGACTGCAAATTAATTTTAACCCCTAAATAGAACAAGTGTACGTTTGCCTTCCCCTAAATATCAAGATTTAACACTTATATTGTCAAACAATTTTCCTGCAGCAGTATAAGCGCCAGAAATCAAGATCAAAATTGCCTATGGACAGTAATGCCAAATCATTTAACTTGACAATATATAAAGTAGAGAAGATTTAAGTAAAATACGACTTTAAAATTGTAGAACTGCATTTTACCAAAGAAACCAATGCAAGAAGTAAACAATATATACACATATAGCATTACTACTAAATAGCATCTCCTTTTAATACCTTATAACAGTATTAGGATTGTCTGTTGATTCTTCATGTTGAATACTAACAGAAAATACAAAATCTCAATTTTAAAACTAACAATCCTAATAAAGGCCATAGATCAATACCAGTACAGGACGTTTTTGCAGTAACATGTTTAGTTACAACGTATATAATTAGCTTACCGTTACATTCAAGCTATTTAACTACGCTCATTACTGTTTTGTGATCAGCGGATATTAGTATTGCTTGTCTATTTCCACGTTGATGATATATAAACCGACAGAGAGTTCTTATTATAGCCAAAATGTCCTGCTGCTACTGAAATTATACGTGTCAACGCCTATGAATGCAATTAAAAAATTGGTTAAGCTCCGTTAATGTTGACAAGCGTAATTTCATTAGCACATGTTCATGTATTTTCAGTACATGTATAGTCAGCTAAAATGTTTGTAGTTTAAGTTTGGAAGTTCACCTCAGGGAGCAGTAGAGTTCGGATTTGTTTTCTTACAGTAACGGACCTTCCGTGTGGGATCTCGTCCGTATTACCGTCTGGTTCGAATGTCGTGTTTATGAACTGAATAACATGACTGAACAGTAATCAGTGGTGTGTGCGTCTTTCTTCATACGTAAAGGCCCGGTCACATAGCGCATTACGCTTTAATCACGTACAAAACGTTTTGAAAAAACTGGTGGACGTGGTCGCTAGTGGTAATGTCTGGTCAATGTTGGCTTGGCTGTGCTTTGGACGTGGTCTGACCGTCGGCGGCTGTTCCACTGCTGAAACAATGCCTAAGCACGGCTTACCACTTCAAGCCGCGTTAAAGGTGGAAAAAAAGTTCGCGCGTGTTAAAACGCGGGTAAAAAAAGGCAAGTAACCACGGCTAGCCGCGGCCTTATCGCGTCTCGAGCACTGCTGATCACGTGTTGAGCACGATCGTAAAACGGGAACTCCACTGCAATAGCACTGTCTGATCACGGCTCGGCCTCGTCAAAAACGCAGCTTGCCACGTTTAAAAGCGGCCGCGCATGGCTGTTCCTCACAGTTGCCGATCTTCTACTGTCCAAGTTCGTTCGCTGTTCTCAATTAAATAAATCCCAGAAAGAAGGGTTCCCCTTCAAAGAAGAAGCCAACTAAGTATACGAAGATCGAGGCCAAGGCCCCTGCTGAGGATGAGGCTCTTCCAGGTAACTGTTCATGTCCAGGCAGAAGCCCATGCTTCACCTGCTGATGCTGCCAGTCCAGACCCTGGCCCTCAGGTTTATACTGACCATGTTGCTTCTGGAGAAGCGGAGGCTGCTGTTGATTGTCAGTACATTTTATTTTAATCAATTCACTTTTTTGTTATTTGAAAATTGTGTTAGTTTCAAACTGACATTTTGAATTTCTATTTAGAAATGAAATTTAGAAGCAAGTAACTAAATAATTGTTACTTAATGAACTTATTCAGGTGCTAACCCTGTCGCAACCCCGCTTACATTTCTCCTGTCACCACCAATGATGCCACCAATACTCCTTCCTCTGTTGACACCCCGCTGCTGCCCCTGAGGCACCCATGGAGCTTGGGGAGTCGCCCTCAAGCCATTGAGGAGGTAGAAACATTATTTATGGAAGAAGTGATGCCTCCTAATCCTCCTCTCCAAGTCGAGGAGGAAGAACCAGTACTTGTAGGCAAGGGCCGTGGACGGGGACATGGCAACTGTATGGCGAAGGCTGCCTTTAAAGCCCCGAGAAGGACTTGAGCCTTGACGCTGCTTTAAAAGAGGACTTTGGGTGGTCTCCAGTCACGCACCCAGATATTCAGTACCACCTTCCTCCTCCTTCTCCTTCTACTTCTCTTAGCACGGGAAATCAATTTTTGACGAGTTGTGGCCCTTATTAAGCCGTAAATCGCTGTGTGACCGGGCCCTAACATACGTATGCGTACGGTTGTTGTACGACGTTACAACGAAGATCTACGACACATGTAAGATATGCAGCCAATTTAAAATAGCTACACTCAGACTTAATAGATTTGTACGGGTATGGTACGCAGATGACTGACCACGTTTCTTCTATGATAGCACTACGTTTGAAGGCACTGCATCGCGCTACATCTTTTATTTACGAGTGAGTCTCTCATTTCACTACTTTGCAATTCGATTTAAACATAACTAGGACCAGTACATACTGGTGATTCTAACACAGGCAAACGCCAGTGCAACTTGACACCGCGATTAACCATACAGGGCGTTGTAGTAATCCATTTGGCAAATAGCGGAGTAGTCTTGATACAAGTTGATCAGAATCCTGCAGAAATCGTATGATATGTATGCAGCCATTAAACCATGATGTATAGATACGTGATCATAGACATATAAAGTCTCGCATTAATGCATATGTCAAAAGATCAGTAATTATTTAATACGATAGACCACGAATGGCTGCAATAATAACCCCGATTGCTCTAAGATTTCGAAAAGTGAGGGCGCTACGTTACGCCACGAATGTTTTGAAACGATTTTTTTTTGTTCACAACTATCTTAGGACTTAGGAATCAGAACACATGAGTTCAATATATAAAACGATACACTCGGATTTACTACATTGTGGTCAATCGTAGCCAATTAAGTAATTTGAAAATTGAATTTGTATGCAATAATAATAAATCGTGGATGTCAAAACTTAAAGAGACAGTATAAAAAGGCATTTTAACATTTAAAAATGCTAGGACAGATGTGGACAGACCAATGCCAAGTCAAGTCACAAAATGTATGCGAAGTTAATATGAGAAACTGAATGTGTATACGGCTAAATAGCGTAGCTCGTTCATTTTACATTACACACGCGCGCGTATATTCTAAAAAAGGACAATGTTTTAGACCTTGATGATACGCGCGAACAAAGTCGTTTGAAAACAGTGACAACCTTCAAGGGTATAATCATTAAAACTATAACAGGCAAATAGCACTTAAAGTACTTCGTAATTTTTTTTCCTGAGTATGGCATGCAGACCGCTTCTGTTTAGCATTTGAACTATATGTTCACAACATATTCCTCTTTCGGGTTTTGTTTTTGCGGCGGCGACCTGTAATTAAGACTATAATTAATAACACAACAACTTAAGTTCATCATGCGTAATACATTATTTGTAATACAAGAATTTAGGTATTTTTAAACTTCCCTGGTATATTTTAGATGTCTCTTATTTAAGAAACATATTGGTCATAAATGTATATTTCTCACTTGAATTGGTCGGATGGTCTCTTATATGACCGAGTCCTGGCTCAGAACCCGATGAACACTAAGGTCTTACTTTTTGAAACATTGTTTCTTCTTTGTTTAATATTATTGATAATCTCATTATTCGTTTTATTCATTATCCACTTTGTTACTGTATAAAGCTTAATGATGTTGAAATTGGGCGTTAGTAAGACCATTTCGTGGCTAACTGTTTTGATTTTTTTGTGACCAAGAATCACTTACAATCAATATATCCAAACTACGCCATTCTCATTTAAACCTATTGCTAATTAAGCCCGTATCGCGATTGTTTTCGTTTTTTTTAATTTATATATAAACAGTTTACCAAAATATTCAATGAGATCTCGCATTTTTTCGATCTTTTTTCGTTTATTGGTTATCTCGCATGGTACTATCGCAATATTGCGTAGTTATTTCGTTTTTTCGCATCGTAATATCGCTGCTTCTCATTGAATTCTTCTTATATAGATGTCGACAGTTCGCAACAACAATTGGCATTAACCGGAAACCATAATTGATTACGTCTTATATTCCGCGACAGGGCATGCTATCAACAGCCCATGACGTTCGGTGGGCAGTTCCGTTTGAAGGGAAATACCAATTATTTTACGGAGCATCGACAATTGTGGACCTACTAAATGCTAAATGTACTTAATTTAAATTTGCGCAAAACTGTGCTTGTAAAATAAAAATATATTTATCATTTCTCAGCGGGTCATAAAACAGCTATAAACAGCTATAAACAGCGCATGCATATTGCAAAATATTGACTGCTTTTCAATACGGCCCACACATAAAATCGTCGTGTTCAGTATTTGGACATTTGCGTATTTTGTGTTCAAATCGTGCCATGTAAAATCCAAATACATTTTTCAAAATTCAGCAGAAATATATATGATATATGCCGTTTGACGTAATAATAATGACGTCATTAGCATTTTCAAAATACACTTTCTTTTGTGTTTGCTTTGTATATCTAAAATGTAAGACATCTTTGTATAGATTGTTTGTTTTGTGTGTTTGTTTTTTTTTAAACCTGATTCATTCCTACCGACAGTTGATATAACAATTATATCCGGCACCTTTTATCGGGTCGATATCATATGCGTACGAAAAGTAATTTAGTTATGGCATTGAGATTTTGCTATCTGGTTAGCGCACTGGATTTCACACGCGCTTCTCAAGTAGGAAATCCAGGTGTTATCCCCGCTCCCGGCATGTGAGTTTAATTGGTGGTCAAAACACCGGACATATGCGATTTTCTCCGGGTGTTCCGGCTTCCCCCCACATCCGAAAACCTAACCAAATTTGAAGATTCAACTATATAGCGACTATAAAGCTTCATATTGCAGCTATAATTGGAATTTCGACTCAACTGTCGTGAGTCTAGTAAGTGTATTAGGTATGAGTGTTGGGTCACACTCCGGGTCCTCACATAATGCAGCCTCTGGAGCGGAAGGACCTCATTAACTTCGAATTGCACACACGGCATTCATTTTTGGCTGAGCTTAATGTTATGTGTATATGTTACCAAAAATAAGTATCGTTGACATATATAATGCCACTTTACCATGATTATGGACATAACCTGAATACAAATATATGTGTGAATTCTTAGTTTTATCTTAATATTGAACCAATCTTCAACACAGCCCACACATTTCAATATACACATTTTAACTTATTATTGACCATATTATTGAAAATACATGATGCAACTGGGTATGAAACAGTTATGTCAATAAAGACTTCATGCGATTCAATTTAATTTAAATCTGAATCAGGGCCATTTTTGTACCATGATCGTTTCTAGCCGAAATCAGCCAATCTCACCGTTTGCTCAGTCACGCAAGCCAGTATCGATCAAAATGTTCGGCAAATTCCCGACTATCAACGGACTTTAAGAGACCAGTTTGTATAGCCTTATTGTTAAAAAACAATAATTGAATGGTAGAACTGTGGCAGAGGTTTCAAGTGTTTAAGACTGATTGTGCTATCCATGGTTATCCCGTTGCCACGACTGACTCCACAAACCACGTTCAATGCTATCAATCAAAGATATTTAAATAATTCTTCATATATATTTGTATTTACCGGTTTCTTAAATAGTAAGAGATGATTAATGGTTCTATAGATTTATATTATACAATACAGAACGTTTAAATATTTGTTTTATGCCCCCGAAGGTGGGCGTCTAGTGATTGCACTGTCCGTCCGTCTGTCTGTCTTTCCGTCACACTTTGCTTTTAGTTTTACTTTTGCGTTTAGGTTTCGAAAAATGTGGAAAAAATATGGGAAAAACATATGGAAAAAGCGTTTTTCGAGGGCATATGTCATCCCATGGTGACAGGTCTTGTTGTAAATTGTGTTTGATTTTTGCAAGTTTCAACGTTTATCACCCAAACGTTTGGCAAACTTCGTGAATTGAAACCATGTAAATCAGACAGTTAATTTGTTCATAATACCCTTTTTATAAATAAAAATAATTAATGTAGAATTAACCGATATAATTAAACAATCTAATCATTCATAATATTATTTCATTACGATTACATTCCTGTGAACATTGACAGATTACCGTTAAATGTTTAAATACTCTCCAAAATTACGCTCATCTTAATCGAAATCCAACACAATAAAAATTAACGGATTGGTGCTTGACTGATCACAATAGATCTTATCCGATTTGCCAGAGTGTCCATTGTAACGTATGGATCATGAACTCAGATAACAATCCTTATGAAACAGTCATACATGTTATCGGAGTATGAGGTCAAATGGGGATTTAAGCTCAAATGGAGTTGCCGGGATATGGCTTATACAGTTAGAAATACTATTTATTCTGTTTGGTTTTTAATAAGGTCTGTTTTGCCCATGGTAAAAAATGTATCATAATTACGTCGGGATTTAAAATGCAACATCATCTGTCCTATTTGAAAGCCACCGATTAACTCTTTAACCCTTAATTGAATACCCAGTTTAATTATTTTTGCATTCCCGATTGTATTTACTTGTGCTTTACCTATAAAATAAATAACAATAAAACAATAAACCAGTTTACGGACAATGGTATTATAACGGGATTATAAGCAGAAAATAATTAGATTTACGCATGGAATGTATCTTTTTGTACCCAATTAATTAAAGAGTTTAGCCCACGGGCGGGTATAGTGGTATATATTGAAATGACCATTTTTCTATCTTTTTGTCAACCGTACTTCTTGTAACATGATATTAAAATTAGCAGTTCTTGTGATTGTTCTGGCAACGGGATGGACCCAGGGTATGCAATTCAAATGACATTATATTTCCTCATAAAATTCAGCCTTAATATTAAAAGCTTTAATGCGTTCTGCTTGTTTTCGTCTGTTAAAGTTTCTTTCATTGTTGTTGTTTCCTTTCCAGTGATTGTTGTAATTGTTATTTTACGCCCGCCATATATTTCTCCATACTCAGTAGTCGAACTTAATTTCACTGCGTGCATTTTTTTTTTTATAATTCATGTACAACGGTCTTTTGCTGAAGCATGTATTCTAGATAATGCGAATACACCAAAAATGTGTTGTTCTTGTTGTTTTTTGTTTCATTAAAAGTTACGTTAGCCGCGCAAATAACTAATAGTCTTGTCCTAGTATAATAGTCTTGTCCTTGTATAATAGTCTGGCGCTAGAATGATTACAACAAGGCGCTGATATGTGCCGTAGGTTCTTACGGGTGATTGGTAAGTACAGATAATCAGGGTATTTTTTAAAATCTTATTGGTTCCTACACATGCATGATATGCACAAAAAATTTAAAACGCCAGAACTCTACCATTTATGTATTAATTCCATATCAGTTTACAATGGATATAATATTTCATATTTTAATGATATACTGTTTGAAAACAGTTCGTTTTTAAATAATTCACTTTTGTGTATGTTAATCAATTCAAAACATTAACAGATTGGAACAATTATGTTCAATTTCTTATAATTCCGAATGATTGTTTAAAGCTAGCATTTTTTTTTTGTATTTTTTTATTGAATGTTCAGTGCTCTTCCCAGAATATTCAACAATTATAATAATATTTATTTTAAAATGGTTATCTTTTATAGTATTTCAGTAACTGTTATTTGAACACACAATAACTGATTTCACTGATTTTTATTCTTCAAATGATTCAATTGTTATCTCTTTTTTATTTTCAAATTCAGCATTAAGTTAGAACATAATTTAACAACATAATGGTCAATCAATATCAAAGATGATATAGAAAAATAGCATATTCAAGGTTTAGGGGAATACAATAAGATTGACAGAGTTCATATAGCGTAACCTTTAACCATTTTCTTTAAAATGCAGAAACTTGTTCCACCATAAAGTGTAATATGGTAAACAAAGCAGGTAAGAACTTTTATGTATCAAACTTCGGATTTCTAAAGCCGTATGAAATGCTGTATATATATATATGTCAAATTCGCCACGGTTCCGTAATTCCATGACCTATAATGGTTTACTTCACATAACGACTTTAACTCCGTATTTGTCATTCTTTGGTTTCAACAGATATCATGTCACTTCTTAATAGTTGTAGCCTAGCACATTATGTTAATAGTCAGTGAATGGAAGTGTTGTTGTTTCTGATAGTGCTTTAATCCAAATGTACGTTAGTAAACCACTATTGATATTTGTGTTTTTATAAAACCAAATTATGACACGTTGTAAGCTTGTCATCTTTTTATCTCCGGTTGAAGAGCATGAACCGGTTAAAAGTTCGTATGATTCATTTACATTCGTAACTTTGCGAAGCTGTTTGTGAGACTTTTCTGTAAGAACTTGCGTTCGTATGGCAGAAATCTTCAGAAATTCTCACATAATGTTTATGAAACATATTATTGCAGCTATGAATCAGGCCGTTTGGCTTGAGGACATCACCAAAAACGCCAAGACACGCAATCTTGACCTTGGGTTGCCGGAAACTCTTCAGTTTAAACTGAATCGCAGAGGACAACAAGATCTGACCTTGAATCTCGTGGAGAACAAGCGATTGCACAAGAACGCTCCGGTGTACGAGGTCCACACGGAGAATGGTCGAAATAAACTTGTCAAGAAAGAAACAGCGCCCATCACTGTAAGTTTGGTATCATAGGCTAATAGAGTGGTATTGTTGGTGTTGAATCAAAAACAGGTTTGCTTTGGGGGATACAAATAAACGCTTAAGAAAAATAATTTCCGATAATTGGATTTCAGCTGCCCGAGCGTTAATTTTGACATTAACAGACATCCACAGTCTAGCTTCCGGTAATATTACAATACGGAAACAACTAGTGGGCAAAGACCTTTCAGTTAACAAAGACTCGTGTTAAAGCGAGTTCCCGTCGATTTTCGCGACCCCTGAAATTTCTGTCAACATCGGCATTTTTTTCTGAGCAGTCTTTAATTGATTTGTAAGATGCATACAAATTTAAAATAAAGCAGGGAATAAGCGTTATATTATCTGATAACAGTTCATGGTTGATTTAAAAAAGTTTGTATCTGTAATTTGGTAATAGATCAAATATTATCATTAAGGTATAAATAATGGAAAGTAGTTACTTTATGTGTATAAGTTAATATAATATGCATATTGTTTAGTGAGTTCAGCCTTATAAACAAGTTACGCAGTACACACAAAAAACATGTTGATGGTTGCTGGGGTAAAATTTATTGATGTTGATTATTGAAAAATACAACCATGTTGAGTGGTAAAATACTAAAAGAACAATACAGCTATTGAAAGGTATATTGATAATGGTTCTATTATTTTTGTGGAATTTATTACATTTTAAATGCTGACTTATATTGGAAGATATATAATACTGGACGTATATGAAATATAAATAATTGTCCATAAAAGAGGCCGACTTAAGAAATAGTAAAAATAAAGACTGCGGGCCGTCAAGTGACCGACCAGTAAACCGTAATACATGT
Organism: Dreissena rostriformis; assembly: GCA_007657795.1. Lineage (NCBI taxonomy): Eukaryota > Metazoa > Mollusca > Bivalvia > Myida > Dreissenidae > Dreissena > Dreissena rostriformis. The sequence goes on along the minus strand of VMBQ01001397.1, from coordinate 25,526 downwards.
AGCGGACCGAAGATTTGCTTTGGTTATATGTTTGAGGGTTTATGGGAGGTCAGAAAAAGGTCGGATGGCCACCGGTCGCGAAAACAATTTCTTACGCTTGAGGTGTGATTGGAAAGGACACAAGGCTCGAAGTGGTGTTTTCTATTTGATATATTATACCGCAAATGTATTCAACAATGTTAAATGCATAGAATAATTTTGAAAGCTTAATCACACCGTTCAATCGTGGCTGTGGTTCATGCAACGCCTGAGCTACTATATACATGTCGGTAAAAAGCGGAGTGTAAGCATTCCCCTATTCTTTATATTTTATGTATTGAATTGAGCAGGTTTGAGTGCGTTCTTTGAGAGCCTAAGTAAGAAGGACTTTGTGAACGTAATCCTTACCTTCATAGCTGCTTACTTTGCAAGAAATCCGTTAGAATGTGGCAAAAAAACAAACAAAATTCACCACTCCCTCAGTCAAACTCTAATTACACAGGATTTAGACCAAAGATAAATATGAACAACATTTTATTGAAATCTTTAATCATTTGTCCTATGTTATTCCAAATTACAGCATGAACACACAACATTTTTACTAACGATTAAATTCGAGTGGGGTTTGAAAAACGCCTCACGACATCGGCCGTGGCCAATTATTAGATGGTCATGCCAACGACTACGAAAATAAAATTATGCTAATGCCATCAGCACTTTGAACCCGGGTTAAAAGTCTCTTAACTATATAGTTAACTGTTAAACCGTGGTTTAAGATATTAATGTGCATTTCGCTTGCCATAGTGTGTAGTCATACAATCAAATCAATATAGTGCTGGAAATAGTAAGGATCATTATAATATAAAAAGAGTGACATTGTTAAAAGTATCAACATAAAAAGTGTAGATGAGTTACTTCTATTAATTATTAACAAGTGGAATAACAATCAATGCAGTTGATATATTATATATATAATGCTTCCGAGCGTTTTATATAGCAATCTTGAATAAATAATGCAGATTTATAAATAAGTCTCTTATCAGTCAGCATACATTTTAGCCGCCCGGTTTCAATTCTCAGCGGCAAGGTGCCTGTTCTTATTTGAGCAATGATTAAATGTCTCTTTAGCATGGCAAAAAAACATTGTCCAGCGACAGGTTGCTCATGGATTTAGACGTATACGTGTCGCCCTTTGAACGCGAGACACGATATTTTCGCGATACTCAAAGCGACACACTATATTTTGCGCGACACACGAAGCGACACACGATATTTTTCGCGATACATGAAGCGACGCGCGAGCATGTACCACGAAATATTTTCCTTGTGTTAGTAGCCCAAAAGGCGATATATTATGGTAAATATCGTGTGTCGCGCAAAAAATCGTGTATCGCTTCGTGTGGCGTGTGTCACCCTTGATGAAAGAAGGGTGAGATTATATAGATGACACTATCCGGATTCCGCATCTGCGTGATAATTAAACGTTCAACTTGTTTATTTATTTGAATATGTGTGTGTTCTATACAGTTTCAACTATTTTTAGTCGTACCGCGACACATTACATATGCATTATCCATGGTCCTTTAATTTCAAATTGAACTATATTGAAAGAAAGTCGCAACTAATATAGATCGAAAGTTAGCTCGTAATAAGAGTTTTTCCATAATTATCGCTATTTTAAGAAAAGAATAGAAGGAAATCATATAGTACAACGCATGCCACACACATTTGACAATCTCCTTCGAAGTACAGTGGGATCTCGAAATGTCGAAGTTCATTAACCATACAAATTATTTCGAGATAAAATATATTCGAGTAACTCGATTGATATGATGTACACTTCTGACTAGTTATAACTAGATACAGGTGAAAAACGATGCTGAAAGCTCTCCAGTATGAGATACCAACATTACTTTCAACCTGCATGAAGCTGTCTTTAAGTTTGTTAATGCATTCATGCGTTTCAATTAAGAAAAACCTTGTATCTCAAATTTGAGAAGGGAATGAACTTTTATTTTCAAAATGTCCATAACTTCGATATATCCGACTTCGGCATAGCGAAGGTCAAGTGTACTCTACATGGTGTGGAAACATATTGCGTGTACATGACTTGTTTCAATAATGTCAAAGTATAAATTATTTAAAAAGGACTCCACTCACCCATCCAATTTTATTTCAAAATATGAATGGAAATATTAAAACTGTTTTTGTGATCATAATATCTGATAGTTCTATCGAATATGGTCAAGGAGTAACGTCCACATCTCATCATGCCATTTTCCATTGTCTCAGCCGATGGCATGAGCATAATTTTATTCCCGTAGCCATTGGCATGACCATCTAATAATTAGCCACGGCCGATGTCGTGAGGCGTTTTTCAAACCCCACTCGAATTTAATAATTGATAAAAATGTTGTGTGTTCATTTGGGATGATGTTATTTGGATTAACCGATACAAATGATTAAATATTTCAATAAAATGTTGTACATATTTATCTTTGGTCTAAATCCTGTGTAATTAGAGTTTGACTGAGAGAGTGGTGAATTTTGTTTGATTTTTGACCACATTCTAACGGATTTCTTGAAAAGTAAGTAGCTAGGAAGGTAGGGATTACGTTCACAAAGTCCTTCTTACTTAGGCTCTCAAAGAACGCACTCAAAACTGCTCAATTCAATACGTAAAATATAAAGAATAGGGAAATACTTACACTCCGCTTTTTACCGACATGTATATAGTAGCTCAGCCGTTGCATGAGCCACAGCCGTTGCGGGAGTCGATAGATCGGTGTGTAAATAAAACAAAAAACAATTCAATTTTATATTACGAAAGGTTCTTTTTGTTCTTCTGAGATTAACAATTATTTCAATATAAACGTGCAAATGTGTTCGTGCCTCTGTAACAGATGTTTATTCAGGACCGTTATCTTTCTTAAATTGATTATCCGTAAGTAGTGAAGGTAACGTCACTGTGGATTTTTTCATTAAATACATTTTTATCTTAAAATTAAGACTTTATTGAGAAATTTTAAAGAAATAGATCAGTTAAGGCAATATAAGGAACACCGATCTGTTTAAGTTAAAATCACAAAGATTAGTTCGCTGAGGCTATTGATTCGTGTAATATCTTTGACATTTTACTTAAATGATTTATTAATGAAAAAAAGAGGCAAATGCAGATATCAGCTTTTCAAAACAAACAATATGTTTCGGCCTGAAATCTTACAAAGTAATGAATATCTGCAAAACTATTTCAGTAAAAATCATATAACTCAATTCCGGCTATAGATTTTTATTATAACCTTTTACAAATTGTATTTAGATTAGGAATATAATGACATAAATATTAAATTTTAAAGAAAAGACAGCTATGCAATTTTCAATTGAAAGTTTGCATCGGCCTAAAATCTTACTAAGTTGCGCTCATAAATATCTCCGGAATTATTTCGGTTAAAATCACAAAGTTTACTTCAGACTTCATTTTTCTTATTTCACCAAAATTATGCTTTAATACTTACATCTCATGAAGAAATAAATAAGTTATAGGCAAAGGTAGTACTGCAAGGTGTACTTATAAAAGAGTTAACTGTGCCTAAACTATTACGTGTAGTCGCTTAATATTGCTGCAGAGACATCTATTATGTAGTATTCTTATGTCACGTTACTTTATTAAATATGTAATACATATCGAAGCTTTTTTATGTTCCGCTTGTTTTAAATTCTACTGTGGGAAGTCATAATATCATGTTTATTTGGATAAAGAGGGCGAACACGCTGAAGTCTCGCGTGTAACAGTTTGCTGCGAGAAAAGACGAGATCCCCGATAGTCTAACATGGGTGTTTCCAATCTTTATTTATGACAGAACTTTTCTGTGGGTCATAAGCGAGTGTGATGTCTAGTTGAATAAGGCGTGTATATGTTGACAGCAGAAAACGATAGAAAAGTGTGTTGTATTATTTTATTCGAAGGCCCGCGTTTGTTTATTTATTTTCCATCTTGTTTCAGGATGTGAAGTTCTACCACGACCATGAGAATGGTGGTTCGTTCATGGTTGAATGCTCCAAGAGATCAAAGGGTGCGTGCCGACGAACACTGGTGAGGAACTGTACTGTGCATCAGTACTGGAACTTAGAAATTCCTGAGCAAAATCTTAACTTAAATTGTACTTATATACAACTTTCAAACAAACATTTGTGAATGAAAATAAACGCATAGTACATTAAACACGATTTAAATGTCAAAGACCAAAACACTGACTAGATATAGTATTTAGGAATGTAATGAATTTAAGGAATTCTCATCACTTTTCTGTAACGAACTTTTAGAATAAGAACCCTGTACAAACAAATGTTTGACGCGACGAAGGCCGTATCCATACATAAATTTGCGCAGAGGCGGATTTTTAACTCTTACCAATCAAACATTCCCCGAGGCCTATACAACTTTAACAAAAATCCATTTATTTATAAAGCATTCAAGTATTTGTAAATTATCGTGGTCAACGGTGCATGATTCTGAATTAAGTTGAGTGCTAACACAAACACATTGCCTTAGGGTATTTTTCAAAAGAAACCTAATACTTATAGACGTCTATTGTCAAACCTAAAAACACATGGTATAACCACTTATAGTGTTCGTAAGTGTTAAGCAAATATTTAACACATACGTGAACTATAATAAAAAATAAAAAAGGTCAAATAAACACTGTACATGTAGGTTGATAGTGCCATTGAGCATATATATACAAGGTTAATACTTGTCCACGTGTACTGTTTAGAAATGTTCCCTAGCATAAGAACATGATTTTAACAACACAAACATTGCAATGTTATCTATTATCTATCACCCATGAACGCGGTACAGACGAGTAGGGATTTTTAACAGAATTGTTATCTTTTTCTCCATCGCTATTAACGCATATGCATAAACATTCAGAGAATCGCAAGATAGCACCCAACCTCCAGGACTGACACTGTCTCAGTGCGATTTCTGTTTTATATGTTAAGACCGGTAGTCTGGAGATTGACGATGAAGCCTTCGAAATCAAACCGATGCCGGGAAACTTTGTGTCAAGATCGCTGTCCGTGAACAAGCTCAACCCCCATATGCTTTCCAGGGCGGTATATCGGACCGAAAATGGGATCCCAAGCGTTATTGCTAGACGGGGTCCAACTACTAAAGGTAACCTAGGAAAAGCCTTGTTAAATCATCCACGTTATTTTTCGGTTAACAAAATCCTTACGATAAAAAATATGGTGATATAAGATTAATTATATTGGATATTTGTCGAATTATTTAAGGAAAATTTCTTATCAACTATATGGTTTAATGAATTCATTCGAGTGGCAGTTTCTAATGATCTTATTATTTTGTAAGTATGTGGCGTTTATGGTTTCAGAAAATAAGCTAGACAAAGAATTACGGCGACTCCTCTTGAAAAGCGAGTTGGATGCCTTTACAGAGGTGATTGAAAAAGGGTTCACTGTTTTTAATAAGAAAGTATTGCCCTTTAATATGAAATAAGCTTTATTGATTTTAAAATTTAGTTTTGCATAGTGTGATCTCATGTTAAATTTATGTATGCTGAACTAGCTACAACCTAATTCAATTATTCATTGCTTAAAGGGAATATTCACACGTAGCTTTAAAGTCGCGCTGTCCATCTGTATCTTTGTTATTATGTACGTCTGAGTGTCATTGTCCATCCAAAACTTCCTTCTACAGCCAAACATTTGCCATATATTCATGGATTTTTAAATCACTTTGCACATATGTAACCCATCATAAGACAATCAGGCACGTGTAACACACGTCTCCCTATATCAAAGATCAAGATAAGACTTAGATTTCAAAAGTCAAATTTTGCCCTACAACAGCAAGGCAATGCCTGCCTCAGCCATACTTTTGCCATATGTTGATGGATTTCAAAATAACTTAGAATAAATATAAACCATCATAAGACGTGTCACCCGTCACCTTACCTTTAAGGTCAAGGTGACACCTATCAAAGGTCAAATTTCGCCATTAAAAGTTCCTCCGGACTGTAACCGCATCCATCATCATACACTCGTTAAATAGCTTACAACAAATGTCCACCATCAAGAAACGGCGAGTCGCTTGTATCAACCGTCTCCCTAACTCTTTTGTCAAAAACACACTAATAGCTCAAAATACAAATAATGCCTAAAACAGCTTGTTTTGACATAAATGGAATTTTGATAAAAAGGTGAAATGTTGGGGCACCCGTGCTCTATGAACATGTGTCTTGTTTCAATGCGTTTTTAATTTGCTATCATTATAAACTATAACGCTTTCTTTTGCTGGTATACAAACTANTTAACATTTGCCCAGTGAAACTCAGTTATGAATCCCATTGGTCAGTGTTCTATACGTGCTTGTTGCTGATTTGTTGAATTACAATCTAGGACCGGGTATGTACACGCTAATCAGCATTGTGATACAAATAAATAATGCAAATACAGCCCAAGCCTTGTGTCAATAACATCTGTTGTTAAACATACACCAGATCTAAATAATTAATCTTTTGACTGTCATGTATACTCGTTATTGATAAACTTGTCAATATTTCTTACATAAAGAAAACCCAATTATTTCACCCAATTTCTAACCACAATGTGACAACGTGTATGCATTTTGTAACATGTAAGGATTCATTGTAACGGGTATGCACTCTCTAACATGTATACACTCTCTCTTACATGTATGCACTATCTACCATGTATGCATTCTATCTAATCTGTATACACTTTTTCTCTCTTACATGTCTGCACAGTGTTACATGTACACTATGTGACCTATACGCACTGTCTATAATATGTATGAATTCTCTCTAACCCTTATGCCCTCCCTTACGCGTATGCATTCTCAGTAACCTGTATGCATTCTCTCTAACTTGTATGTGCTCTATCTAAACTGTATGCACTGTCTAACCTATATGGATTTTTTTCTAACACGTGTGCACTCTCCCCGACATGTATGCATTCTCAATAACGTGTATGCATTCTGTACAACCTGTATGCCTTCATTATAAGGTGTATACTTATCTATAAAGTGTATGTAATGTATATAACCTGTATACACTGTCTATAATCTGTATCCATTCTATTTAACTTCTATGCACGGTCTAACCTGTATTCGCTCTATCTTACAAACATGCACTGTCTTTCCTGTATGCATACTCTATTACCTGTATACATTCTCTATAACCTGTGGACAATGTTCATAACCTGTATTCATACTTTATAACCTCTATGCATTCTCTTTAACCAATATGCACGGTGTAACCTGTATTCATTCTCTTTAACCTGTATATAATCTCTGTAATCTGCATGTAGTCTATATATACGGCATGCACTCTATTATACATATATGCAATCTCTATAAACTGTATGTAATATCTATAACCTGTATTTATTTTCTGTTACCTGTATGTATTCCCTTAAACCTCTATGTACTCTTTTTAACTTGTATGCACTTTCTTTACCATGTATGCTCTGTCTACAAAATGTATGCATTCTCTCCAACACGTGTGCACTCTCTGACCTGTATGACTTCTATAACCGGTATGTCTCTTTTTCTAACCTGTATGTACTCTCCCAAACCTGTATACACTCTCTATGACATGTATATACTGTCTTAACTGTTTGCACTTTTACTAACCTGTACGCACTGTCTTACCTGTATGAATTCTCTCTAACACGTGAACACTCTGTAACCTCTATCTATTTCTTTGCACTCTCTAACCTAACATTTTCATAAAGACGTGTTTACTCTGTAATCTGTATGCGTTCTCTAAAATCTGTATACGTCTCTTACCTTAAAGCACTGTCTCTAATTTGTATGCACTCTCTTACATGTAAACCATTCTTATTAAGTTATTTGACACGTACATTTGCTAACTGGCATCACAGCATAAAGCATACAGTCAAATTACCATTAACGGATCAAAACCCTTGACAGATCAGCTTGATGTTCAATATTTGGTATAATAATATACATTTTAAGATGATGTTTTTCACACTGTTTCTTCAGTGTGAATACTTGATAACTCAATAATTGCGCGAAACTTCTCTACGTCAACAATCCTTGCATGTTTTCCGGATATGTGCATATCAGTTTTTTTTTACATCGGTCTCGTTTCAAAACGAGGTTGAACATTGTGCGCGGCTACATGTAACACTGTTGTTGGTAAGTCTTAACATATATTTAAAGAAAACTTAGACATCTATATAGCGGCAAAGGACCAACTTAATTTTGTTTTGTGTTTAAGTTTTTGCAACACCGTAAAGGAAATGAGTGATGAAGAAAATAGCAGATCAAGTATGTCATGTTTACATGGGCTTGTAACAAACGTTTGAAAAACCATCACATTTTGTTAATGACATTAATTATATATATATAGCAAACAAAGATACTGATATCGGGAAATAAATTAGTCTTCTTATATTCTACTTTTATTACAGAACACCTACTATAAACATGAAATGGGATCACCGCCTTGTAATTGTCAGTGCAAAACATTAGGGGTTCAAGCTATTTATACGGTTAGCCAAACCTCACGCTTATTCTAAAAGTAGCCACACAGAAAATGCTCTTGTAAAATGACCTGAAGAATATAACGCTCGGAAGCAGTAAGGGACATTTTTCCATGTTATGTTATCTATACATTGTGTTATAAAAGTAAATGCATACATTCATGAATATGATAAACATATACTATTAAGCTGAACTAAATTTAACAGATAATATATTATATCTATTGATTATGTGACAAATTAATTGTTATATCAATGTTAAGTACAATAATGCATGCAAATAACAGAGTTTTGTATATAATTGAAATACTGATTTTGTAACGCACTAATAAAGAAATAGTAAGTACTTCCTACTATAACACTGAAATTTATGTATAAGTAAATGAGGCAATTTATTTTAAAGGAATTTTCTTTTTTTTTATTGCAGAACTTATGTTTAACAAGTCTTTAATGATATATTATTAAAATATGTATTTGTCTGCGTCAGGAGGGCACTTAAGAGGCTAACCTTCGCCGCCAGCAGTCCTTGAACCAATGGAGCTGCTCCATCAACATCAAGATGTCCAACAACAATCATGATTGACAATTCGATTATAAAGGCTGACAAAGTCAATTAAATACAAACACCTGTCACAGACACTTACTTGATTGTTGACCGGGAATATACGAACCCTGTACATACGAATTCATGCAATTGTTTGTTTTAAGAGATTGCATGCATGTAGTATAGAGTACATGCAGTTTACATTTATATAGAATGCATGCAGACATAGAGAATGCATACAGGTTTTAGAGAGTGTATACAAACAATTCAATGCTTTCTTTCAGCGTATCTTCCGAGAGCTGATTTGTCCCGCGTTAACAGTTGCAACGGATCAAGGTTGTACACCAATCTTCCGACGGATGGAGAATGTATTTTTCAGAATAATGTTAAATGTTCAATCTAACTTCAAAACATCACTTCACCTGTACGAGTATATTAATGCGGTAGAGGTCTTGGCCTTTCAACTTGAAGATGAATTTAAAGTGGATATCGATTTTGGAATCTGGACAAACGAGGTAAGCGACGGTGCTCTGTTGGATTGGCGTTTGTTCAGCAGGACTCGATTTCTCACCTACCAAAAGGTCCTGCATTTTGCAAATCACATGCACCAAAAAATATGTCTTAGAGCAAAAACCAAGTATCTCTGCTTTTACAAAGTTTTGAGAAAAGGCAAAACAACATGTTATTCTTGTTGATATCTTTATTTTGGTTACATAAATTGACAGTAAGATTATAAAATATATAGTTAATCATGTATTTTAAGATTTATGAAAATATGCTATTAAATGAAACTTAAAAAGGCAAATATTGTTTTTAAAATAAAAGGGCTTTTAGTGATTGAGCAAAATCATGGTATCTTGACATCCATGATTTTTGCTGGAAGCATTCACAATACACAAAGAGAAAATGCATCCTGCAACAATATCGTATCTTCATCTGCAGCCTTTGTGCACAAATCAAAGTCGTTTGTTTCTATGCTTTGCATCCTGCAACAATATCGTTTCATCATCTGCAGCAATTTTACACAAATCAAAGCCATTCGTTTTTGTGCTTTGTATTGTGCATCAACCCTTTATATGGAAATATAGGTCTATATAGTTCTTATGGAACATAGCAAAACTACAAATGCATAAGAAAAAAATGGTGTATTGTTATATACAAGTCCGAAAATAAGGAAGTGTACAAGCACATCATAATGTAAATACAGTATTTTCATTGTGAAGCATTTTCTGTTTCAAGTGTATCCTTGAATTTCGTTGAAGCAGATCAATCATCATCTATTGAAATGTCATTGTCAGGGTCTGGAAGTACATCCTTTGCAGATTGGCTTGTAATGTTAATATTAATATTCCTGAAATTCTTTTGGAATGATTCAATTTTTGCAGAGCGTTACTAAATCCTTTTTTATGCAGAAGTTATTGGTAATTTTGATGTGTACTTCTTCGGTAAGTCTTTCAGTACTGTTTGGTTCTGAGGTAGAAGTAGAATTCTTTCAAACTCCTTATCATTCAAATCGTACTTGAAAAGACATGCACCGGGATCAGTGGCAGTAAACCGCATCCATTTCATGTGAGTCCAGTTCACTTTCACACCACTGTCTGCATTCACCGCTTTGAGATTTCTTGATTTCAGATCCATAAAGTCAATGAAATCATTGTAGCTGAGTGGAACAACATGCTATGGGTTGTGCCTTCTTGCCATGGTAATTAAAGTATCCCACTGACTTGGAACATTATGCTGTGTCCTTTTCTTGGCAAACTCAATTGCAGCGTGCATACTGTCAAACTACATGTGTGTGTGTCCTGACTCAAGAAATTTGTGGTCAATACATTTGATATGTCCAATTCGATTCACTGCGTACCGAAGACTTGAAGCCATGATTTGATTCCTGTTTTGGCCGGTACATGCGTCTGAATATAGTATCACGTGTTCAGTTGTGCTGGGAAGACTTTCGAGGTAAAGGTGTATACATGTCGCGATTTCACAAGAACCTCTTTTGCCATTTACTTAGGACCAAACAAAACAAGAACCATCACCATTTCCGAGATTGTATACAGAGAGATTATAGCAACATAACTTGCGCATATAATACATTACACTGACTAAACTGCATGGGCTATAAAGAACCGATTGTAAGTCAGAAGTGAATGCCTGAATTTTGCTATCTCCGTTTGCTAATTCCTTGTTCTTGGCCTTTTCTTCTCGTGCCTTTATCTTTCGCTGCTGGTGTAGATTGAATTCGTCTTTCAATTTTAGTTAAGACACCATCGTGGTCAGCTGTGTAATACTTTGAACATAAATTACTTGGAAAGATAAATTCAATTCTTCATTAAACACACGTCGATACATGGATAATTAAACAGGCTGTTGCTCTTCTTTTATACATTATTCTTTGTACAATTCATACATCTTTGGAACAGTAAGTGATGTTTCCAGGTATTGTCGTTTGGAATCTTTTCTTGCGTAATGCCCTTCAACAGTCATTGGGAAAAGACTTAATGTGAATTCGAACACCGTTTAGCATTGCATAATTGATTCTATAAGCAGATGGGCCTTTACCACGTCTTTCCTTTCCCTCGAAGTGTCATGCAACTTTATTTTCTAAAGCATGAACAACAAAGGCCTCACCTACAGCCAGTGTTCTTAAGAAAAAATCTTTTGCAAGCTCTAATTATGTCACTGCCAATTTCAAAACTGTAATTCCTTGTTTCTTGGTTCCTCTTTGATATTTTGTGTTCATGTTCGTCAAGCAATTTTTTTGTACTCTTTTGTTGAACTCTTGAACATAACATACATAATCTTTTTGCCGTTCATATGATTCAAGTGCCCAAAAATGAGGTAAATATTGCTATTCGGTCTTCCTCTGTGCACTTTTGGTTACATGTGTATCTACACTTGGAGCAGTTGCAGGGTTTAAAAGACTTCTTGGGCATAATTTTACCAGTTGCAGATGTGTATTCCTGTCAACTTCATTTAAGTGTTTTTCGAACATTCCGTTTCCAGTTTGCTGGTGTTGCCTTTCGTTTTCTGCATAGTTTTTTCTTTTGAGGTGTTAAGAATTTCGCCTTTTTTTCGTGGGGTCCTGGTAGATATTTGTGATGCTGGTATTGGGGTAGCAATTAATATCTGCTCATTTTCGTTTCCATGAGCTGATGCAGCTGTTTTTTCACAATTAGTCTGAGTAGCACCGTTGCTGGTGGTCGCTATCGGTTCACATGCGTCATAGTGTTCAAGAACATTAATTGTCGATATGTACGCAATATTAATAGATGCAGAAGCTCGACAATGGGCACATGAAGGCTGCACAACTATAACAGGTTGTTCAGGTTTGCTTGTGTCAATATTCACTGTGAAACCAGTATGATTTGCGAGTGCAAGAGGAAAAAAGTCGACCACTTTACTGGACTTATATCCTTCTTGTTTCAAGCTTTCAGCTTCTTGCAAATAATTTGTTACAAATGACTCTTCGTCTACGGGGGAACATTTGTTCAAGAGAATCCAATATATTCTTATGCGTGTTTTGCTAAATAATCACACAGAGCATGACGAAGCTCCTGACGTGTGCCCGTGATTTTACCTGAATGAAGTGCAGCATCAAAAAAGCAGTTTCCATGTCTCGGCATTGTACATCTTGTAAAGCCATGGGCAAAAATAATTTGATCTATAAGTCCTTCTTTTGCTTTGATAATTGCACATTGAACCAACGATTGTCTTTACGTTATGCAATTCCTATTTATATGTTTTGTTTTTGTTGTTTTCTTTGCTTTCAAGTTTTGTGTTTCTTGCTTTGTTTACACTTCTTAGTCATTTCGTGTACATATCGTTTTATATTTTGTCTGAAATCGATGTCTTTACGTGTTTTGTTAGATACATCTAAATAGAATTCTTTGTCTGTTGAGTTAAGGTCTTTTGGAAACTGGCACAAATGTTTGGTCATGAACGCTGTCGTCGGATTCAATGAGATCGTTTTTCATCTTTTCACTATACAGGCTCAGTGGAATATATTCATTGGAGCTAGAGGAATATATATATATATCAGTTTGTTTCTTGTTTGTGTTTGTCTTCTTTTCGTTCTCTGAACACTGCTTTTTCCAGTGTCAATAACTGTAAGTAGATTATTTTCATTTGAATGATAAATGTGTTGAGTGTCATTTTTAGTATTTTCATTTTCTTTATTTTCCTGAGAAATATTTTGTCTAGCATTTACACTGGTATCGGTTTCTTCTTGGTATTTCTTTTTCTCTAATTCAGAAGTCATAGTTCCTTGTTCAAGTTCCATAGTTTCTCTTATGCTGTTTAGTGGTTTTACAGTTGTATTTGTTTCAACATTATCATTCTCCTTTGTTTCCGTTTGATTTGTGGGTATTTCTTCACACATGCTAACCATTGTATGTGTTGTTGATGATCCTCTTGCTCAATGCGACATGGTGTAACAATGTGTGCAACTTCTTGTTGTGTGAAATATGTTACTTCCAGTTTTATAGCAGTTTTAATCAAGCGGTCATCTTCAGAATCAGACTACATCTGCAAAAAGCAAAAAGAAAATCGAGTAGTTCATTTCAACATCTAATAATTGAAAACAGCAATAAATAAATACATACATACATGCAGTTATTATTACATAAACAATGTGTCAAAACAAACAGTTTAGACATTTTTACACAATCATCATAACATTTAATTACAATATTTTAATCTATTAATTATTATAGCACTTATTTTTTACGTACACGTAGTTTATCAATTTGTTTGAATTAAAACAAATGCACTTCTAAATATTTAAAACATAATTCATACCTTGTTGTGAACTGTTCCTATGAGAGTAATCACACGAAAAGTGTTGATGTTTGATCATGATACTTGTTTTTATCTCCTAATTAGCAGTGTTGAGGGATAAAGTTTCCCAGCAAAAATGTTGTATGTTCTGATAAGCCTTGTTGGGCTTCACATTACTTGATATATTGTTGTGTTGCATTAGCAGAAAAAGGCTGTTTACATGGTATATTCATAAACCGTTGCAGTGTTAACTTGAAAACAAAAACAATGTATAGTATCGTGCATGGATAATGCAGCTTAAATACTCATCACAATTCTTATTCATGTACGAGCAAAAACCCTGTAACTCAATGCACCATGTATTTGCTTGAATGATATGTTTAGCAAATTCATGAACGTTTTGGAGCTAAAACATAGCATATTTATGTGCATGGTTTTATTAGTATTCATCAACATATTTCGACTAATGTATGAATGGTATCCGGATATACTGGTTTATTGTCCCAAACAATGAACACGATAATTGATACTTGATTTGATCAGAAATCAATATTTATTAAAACTATTCAAGATACAGTTCTATTTAACTTTGTGATATTGTGTGTATATGAAAAATACATCTGTTTATAATAAAAACCCATTTTTGGAAAATTTCCCCGATACTAGGTTTTAGCTCTAAGCCCTCGACATTATGTATGTGTATGTAAACAACGCACGGATAAATGTGGTCAGTACGACCATTAACACATTTCCGGATATGAGATTTACATACACAAATGTACGACCTTTGAAGTTGAAAAACATCACGAAAGATAAATCAGACTTGCAAATGTCGATTGGCAAAATGTGTTGCAATGTTCGCATACACATTTCTGAGTTTGACAACATCAATGTTAAAAGTGAGTTCGTGAAAATAAAACGTACTGGGAAGTTAGTAAAGCCTGTATTTGAGGAACAACATGCACTGGTTTGTGCGAAAGATTTTTTACTACAGGCAGAACCAAATACAGGCCAAAAGGTTTTCGCAACCCTTAGACTCGTTGTATGCGATTTTGTTGGCTGCATTTGGTTTCTTGCTGATATAATGTTTCACTTTTGTGATCTATAGATGGCTTATCAATCGAACTTATTAGCGTTAACATGTACCGATTTTTGCCTTTGTTGTTTCATACAGGTATTTGTTTAATAAAACTATTGACTTGTCACCGAGAAAACATGGAGACATTTCAAAACAAAACTATGTCGACAACGGTGAGTCATTCGCCGATTTCAAGCAGAATGCTTAGTATTTATAAAATCAATCTTTTTGCTGAATGTAAATGTCACTTTTTTCGAAGACCATCCCACACTTGCTTTTCCGTTTTAATATTTAAACATTACAAGATCAGTTACTATTATACGATTTAAAATGCTTTCTGTGAAAATCGAGGTGCTCACTTGATCATGTTAATTGAATTGTCAGAAACCATATTAAAATGTGAGAATCGGGCGCTTCATGGCGAATATTGTATATTATATGTATTGCAACACATATGTATTTTTTATGTAATTTATTGAACTCACGAAGCGATATTGAACTCACTGTGTCTCAAACTGGTAAATTCGTCTTCATAAAATCATTGTATAGGCATTAAGTAATTGCTTTATTTGTTCAGATTTACGAACTTATATGCGTACTGTGAGCCTTCTACAGAAAAGTTCAGAGAAACTATTATCTTTCTTACTAAACTATATTTTATATGAATATACAAAGGCAGACAATTTTAGCAACACACATATTGTAAGTAGAAGTGTAAACCTACAGAGATGCTTATTCAACAGGCCTTTAGGTGTTCATACTTGCATAAAATTGCGCTTTAAATGTCATTTAAATTTGTGAACAATACTTAACAACAAACGGAACAGAGAACTCGGTATTTGTGTGTGAATTGCACGTACTTGTGAATGAGGTATATCTATTTCTGTTGTTTTGTGGAAATCTTGTTCGGATAAAGTATCTATGGTTTAAATTGTGTTGTTCCGTGTTCTAGTTAATCCAGGCTATTTTCAGTTAAATCAATTACTTGCTTTTACTTTTTACAATATGATTATAACACACCACTTTTGCCAGACCAATGTTTTATAACCAGCATGAGCGATAGTCACCTTATAAAGAAGTGAAATTTCAGAAGCTCCAGCAGTATTGTATTTCTATTATATTCACGTTCCCATATCAAAGGAAGGTGTAAGATTCAATGCTTGATCGAACTAATCCGTTGATTAAAATTCGCACAATTTGAGAGGAAACACAATTATATACTTTTTACATAAGTTGTAAAAATAAACACCTCATCTCAGTTGTCGATGAAAACAACAATGAAATATGTTGACACAAGAAACTTGAATATCGGAAAGAAAGGTGTGTATAATTTACGGAATCTGATCTTTTGTAACAGATATGCTATGCATTGTACAATATTCTGCCAGTGTTTCGTATGATAAACGGACTCTCAGAGAGACAATAGTTGGGGCAATTCATACAGTTTACAGAGAATATACTTACTTTGGTTTCCATTCTAAACATTCGTGTTTGTTTTCATATATATGTGCATTTACACATAACGTCTGGAACCAAAAAACATTTATAATACATAAATTATTTTATTTTTTAAGTTAATGGAATATCAGCAAGGGAATTCCTAGGTTAAGATGTTGACATGCCGAATGAAACGCTGTATCAGTGAAGAGATACATATTTTGAGTGACAACTAACTAATTGAAATTACCATAAAACGCGATTTGCTGTTCATAGGTCTGCACATGCCAATGAGAGGTGCAAATATTGAAGGGACTGTAAACCACTAAAAAAAAGTTCTAAAATACCGTATTTGTTAACAATTATTAGTTTATATTGATTAAAATATCACGACTGGTTTAAAACATTACTTGAAAAAAGCATTTTATATTTTTACTTTATTTTTGTATTTATTTATTTTAATGGGTATGTATACCAGGTAACTACCAGTTAACTATAAATTAAGCAAGTAGATTGATCATCATCGTCACGTGGTAAACCCAGGAATGCAAATTGTGCATGCGTAGTGAATTGTATATATTTTATATATAAAAAGATCAATCTGCCTGCGTTATTTATAGTGTGTATATAGTTATGTCACCTATTTTCGCGATGTACTTTCGATTTCACATCGCGAAATTTTATTACCGAATATACTGTAAATATTAACTTTTCTCAAGTAATGTAATATACCAGTCGTGATATTTTAATCAATAAAAACTAATAATTGTAAAACAAAATACGGTATTTTAGAACCTTTTTTTTCATCATTCGTGGTTTAAAGTCCCTTTAATAATCAGTTCCTTTGCAGGCACCAATAGCCATTTGATATGATCACCTGCGACGGAGTAAATAAACTTCATAAAAGACCAATAATGTTTTGCTCCAGTCAGGAGCTTCAAATTGAATTTAAATAAAATGTGACTTCACACAACATTAATATGTTCATTATGTTCTCAATAAGGAACAAAAGAACCGAGAGAATGTGATTTCTCGGACCTCACTATATACTGTATACCAAATTTTCAGGAGCTGTCGACCGAGATACAATTTCTTTGATCCTCTATTTTATACAAGTAAATTTTATTTCATATACTGAAATCAGCATAACTCATCTTAACGCTTGTATTTCCTACATGTTAATTTAAATTATTGTTGCAAAACAACAACCGTGTTTTTTGTGTTAAAAAAAACGGTTATTGTTTTTCGCAAAGCCACAATCGTATTTTTTCTTGTGATAAAAAGGCGGTTATTGTTTTTCTCAATGTTGCAAAGACTCAGTGCCAATATCGTGTTTCTGTGATTAATTGGCGGTTTTTATTAAAGATAAGGTGGAATTTATCAGTCAGTTCATGTTTTGTTAATGTTGTCTTTAAGTTTACAAAAAAAAAGAAGAATATGTGTAGGTGCATAATCGTGTTAATATTTAATGGAAACGTAAGTTAGCTATATAAGTGAGTAATTAGTGTCATTAACTAATTTATTCGGCAAATATTAACAAATATAAACTTTTAAATGGCGCCCATTTGATGCGTTGCATCACTGGCTTTCCTGTTCAGTTACTTGTTTGTCACATGAATCCTATTGTGCGCATTTTGCAGTTTTTAAAGTCCTTCCACGGCTGAGGATGCTCTGCTTTATATAAGTACCCGTATTGTGTTCCAGCACTCTGATCTAATTAAAAACTTTCAAGAATAACGAAAGTAGGGACGAATTGTGAATATAGCTGAAATCTCCAGCAATGTATTTTTACTGAAAGACATTCATTTGTGGTGTGGTGTGTGGTCTTCTGCTGTGTGGTAAAGCCGGAGTACCCGGGGGTAACGCCCACTGTCCGGTATGGTGATAACAAACCAAACTCGTATACGCCAAAAGCGGCGTTTGAACCCAGCTTGTTTACGTGAGAAGCGCATACACCAACAACTGATCTAACCGGACAGACCACTGATCCAATTATTGGCATTTATATTTTACATACGTTATCAATTCCAACGCAAAACCGTCGGAATATGGTTTTAGAAAATGACGAATAACTTCAGATTGAGTGAGGTCTAAATATCAGTAATTTTGTAACTCTATTCATTAGGCATTAGGCACGTTCAAAGCTGTTCGAAAGATTACCATAGCTCCGCTCGTATGTCAAAAGAGATTTGTCGCATTTTCAGTAAACACCGAGTGCGCAACCTCATGCAATCGATACCTACCGAGTAATGAACTGGTAATTTTTGACGTAGGCTATCGTTATACCGCAGCAAGCTTGAACCAGAAGTATATACTTAAATGAAAATGTACAATTTGTTTTGTCCATACAAAAATAAATATCAAAAGTTTTTGCATAGTTTGTTTAAAAAAGCTGTCCTTAAACACAAATTAATAAAGCTGAGTGCTTGCCACTGTGGTTGTAATATTTAATGTGCTGCATATCAACACCATCCGTGCCAGTTCAATGGTGTTTATGAACTTATGTACACATCTCCCCACTGTAATACCGGTACAAATCTTTAGACTTTGCCCTTGCTGAAAACCAACAGAATAATAACAAATAGATTTTAACTGATGTTATAATCGCAACTGCATGTCATAAGGAAACATGCGTATGATATTATAATGTTTCAGAAAGGACCTACGGACAAACAGATTGACCGACGGAGAGGTGTCCATGGTGAATCCAGTATACCCCTCTAAATAGCAGTGGTATAAACATATTTGACCGGATCATGTATATGATTAGGACTCAACAAGCTATTTTACTTTGTTAAACAACAAGGTAGGTATAAAGGAGAAAATGAAATATTGAAAGTAACAGTTAATGATATAAAAACACTTTTCTGTCACCATTATTTTTTTATTTATTTTTACAAGATTTTCCACAAAACAATACCAGACAAGATTTTATTTGAAATAATACTGGTTGGACAACATCAACGAGAGACCAATAACCTAAATTCTACCCAATCGTGTAGTCTGCATTTCCCGCCTCAATCGTGATACATCGACAAACATCGATTCCTCTGCAATAAATCGTCTTCTCATCCAGAGTGTGCCTGCCTCTGACACTACTTGGATGGGTAAGACACTAAAATCGACGAACAAACGGAACCTGTGATGGTTCAGTTAAGCCAATGTAAATAAATTTGTAGAAGATCAAACTTGGAAACAGCTCATAAATCAGCCGTTCCTTACTATACAATTTATAATTTGAGTAGCTATTCGTTAACTTAATTAAACGAATTGTGTTATTTTGTATTGATCTCTGTGTGTATTGAGTTAATTGACTGCCAATGCTAATGTACCGATTCGCCCAAGTAACGAATCGCCCTATGTTCTATAACGTGTTATCGCGTCTATGAATGGTTGTGATCGACTCCGCTGTATTTTGATATTTCGTTACTTTATGTGAGTGTATATGATGTAATAAGATGCTGTAACATACTTTTAAATAACATCAAAATGATATTAAAACATAAAGCTAATATGCATTGAAATTAATGCATATATAACAATTTTAAAGCAACTATAAACATTATTTATACTACAACTTAAAAGTATGTCTTCGAAATGTGATTTGATACAAGTATTCATGGAGAATATTCTTCCAATAATAATAGTAATTATTAATTATTATACAAACCCAACTTGTTTAGCAAGATGTGGGATGCAGTTAAACAGATGTTTTGTGAATGTGTTTAAATACTTAATAATATATTTAATCTTTTTCTAAAACCTGTTTTGTTGAATGGTAAATAAATAGGGATTTAGCAAGATTTAAAAATACCGGAGTGGGGCTGAAAAGTGGCCGGGTGACCGTTTTCGTGAAAAATGGTCGGATGATTAACGACATTGTTAGGAACTTTTATGTATTTTTTTTCACTTAAGTTCATAAAAACAATCGTCCATTCATTATATATTCGATGAAGTATGTTCCTTATTAATAAATGATTTAATGAGAATATCAAGTAACACTGTATGTTACTCTGTAAAATGATCAACAGTCAATAAATAAAAAAATAACACGTTGGTTGTGTCTGTTTTTACGAGAACGTTGTCAGGTACTCATAATCAAGAGCTGACCACTTTTTGACAAATATGATGTGATTCTCTGAATTATAGTAAAGAACGCGGCATATTTGTATGCTTCTTATGAGAAGCAACAGGAATTTATTTCATATTATCGATAGATATATACTTGTGCAACATGATAAAAAAAACTACAACACGCTTTAGGAACAACAGGATGACATATTTGGAATCATATATTGGTTTCCTTTGTCTAAAGCACCATCTAGGTTAACGATTCGATGTACATTGCAAAACTTTGAAATACTTTAGGCGGTGGTAGATTTTTGTATTGACATGTACATATCTTCATTTGCCTAAAAGTATTATTTCTTTGTAAATATTTCTTTTTAAGCAAAATGTTACAAGTTATATCCGAATATATAGCTGGTAATGAATTGTGTGATTTAGACTTTGGGATAATTTTGGAGATATTCATTGCAAAACTTTAAAATATTTCAGGCCAAGCCATTCTTTTCTTTATTGAAAAGGATATATCTGCCTTACACTGGATTATTTCTCTAGTAATATTTCTTATTTTATTATAATTGTCTTTTTTAAAGAACGCATATAATTGTGGAAGGAATATTAAAATATAAAGCCTGAACTAAAATTTGTGAGTTTAACTTAAATAGTTCTGGCGGTATTCCTTATATTTCCTTAACGATTTGCCATAATTGTTCACTAACAACTGCATAACATTTAATTTTTGTTTACAAAACAAGAGATGTGTTTGTCAGAAACACAATGCCCCCTACAGCGCCGCTTTGAAAAAAAATGAAACCTAAACGCAAAACCTAAACGCAAAGTGTGACGGAATTTCAGACAGACGGACAGTGCGATCACTATATGCCCACCTTCGGGGGCATAACAAAACATATTAATATGCAAACATCATTTGTTTATGTAAACTATGCTAATGATGGGACGTAAATACCATCTCATCGATTCCCAGACATATTATATCAACAACGCTGAAGTGCGAAATCATGAAACTCATTTTTTCACAAAACCAGTTCATATTCATACTCAGTGCCACGTGTGTTCGTCTGTACGTGCCACTTAATTAGTTGCTTTAATAAATCATAGGGGACAATATCATTAAGAAATTAAACTTATCTTAACAGATAGGGTCGACATGGGCTTACAATTGCTAAATAAGTTACACTGCCGCCCCCCTCCCCTTTTCTCAGCAATTTTTTCATGGACCGTCACCATTTTTTAACTCGGCCGATATGTCATAAGAACGAATGTTCAGAGCAAGTGTTATGACGATTGCGCAACGAAAGTGGCTTTTTAAGTGTTCACATATTTTCACTATTAAAATATAGACGAGTCGACGCGTGACGTCATGTGTACATGCAAATAAGACTCCATCCACGTTTTTGAAAAAGTTGTGGTAGTCATATAAGCATAGTTTATGGTCACGATAATGCGTAACATTAAATATTTTGTTACTAATCTATGTCTGAATAAAACATTCATTAAATATTTTGTTACTAATCTATGTCTGAATAAAACATTTATATGAACGAAAATGTATTTTGAAACGGTTATATTGTTGTTATTAATTGTTTTACTAATTATGAAATAGGTATTTAACACCATGTGCGAACTCTATTATTATAAAGTAACCACAAAGTATCTTTAGTTGACAATTTAAGAGGGAAAACAATCGAAATTGAATTTAATGTACAAGAACAAATACGGAACCCAAAAATCAACTTATAGATCGAATCCATGTGCACAACACAAACTATAGAAATTGAACCCGTATATGTCTGGAAAAAAATAACGTTGTTAAACATTAAATAAATGTTCTCCACAAAAGTAATTGTCTTAATTAAATTGTTTGCCCTAAGTTTTTAATACGAATACCGGTAATTAAACAGGTTATATTTGGATAATGTCAATTTACATTTATTTATCTGCACAATCTAACAAAAAAAATTATTGCGTCTATAAAGAAAAGTAGACAAAAAACAGCTAACAAGTTAGTCCGCAGCCACTTCGGATCTAATATCCGTGCAGCGACTATCTCTCAACGATACGATTTGTTAGGGAATCTAAGTTACGCATTCTGGACTGCTTCTTTACGGGAGTTACACATATTGTTACAATTTTCAACACAAGTGTTTTATCCTTTAAATTTTATTTCACACTAAGATGATAATACAATCTTATAAATATTCATATTCCAAGTTGTTAAATTGAATAATCAATAATCATACAACAAACACAAACAGTAAAAATTATGATTTTACAATATCTCATTTGTAGTATGACAATTAGTAGAAGGGTCATTACCGACACACACACATTGAAAACACACCTCCAATATATTGCCAGAACGCAATTCTGCAAGGAGTTCAAAAGACTACTTGACTATTGCATATTGGAAGATAAGTGTCACGAATATTTCTTTTGTTTATATGACACATATATTGTTCTGCAACCAGTAACAACAAAATAACATCACTACTACGGGCATTTTTTAAATTGTCTTACATGAAATGTAACGTTCATATTGTTTCTTGGCTAAATTAACAAAAGCTAATTATTCATGTACAACAAATCATAACTGACAACAAGGAAACTTTTATTCTACCGCTTGCTCACTGTTCTTGACGCGTTCTTGACAGGATGAAATTAGTTGATAATATGTGAATTGTAATTTTATATAATCGACTTTTAAGAATACATATAGATCTTTACTTTTAAGTGATTTCCTAAACGCCTGACCAACTCAACGTGCATTATTAACAAGAGGGCCATGATGGCCCTGTATCGCTCCACTTTTTATGCGAAAAAAGCGTGCAATGCGCATGGGTTGAAATGTACTCAAGCATGTGACTTTATCTTTCTATCCCTCGTCCCACTGGGCGCTTAAAGTTGGAAGGGTTCAGTTTTGTGACCCCCTGGGCAGGGTCAACTTTGAGCCCAGGGGAATAATTTGAACAAACTTGGTAGAGGACTATTAGATGTCACTACATACCAAATTTGGTAGCCCTATGCCATACGGTTATGAACAAGAAGATTTTTAAAGTTTGCACAAAATAGGCCTTATTTAAGCGTAGGTTCATTTTTGTGACCCCCGGGGCAGGGTCAAATTTGACCCCAGGGGCATAATTTGAACAAACTAAGTAGAGAACTATTAGATGTCACTACATACCGAATTTGGCAGCCCTAGGCCCTACGGTTATGGACAAGAAGATTTTAAAGTTTGCACAAAATAGGCTTTATATAAGCATATGTTCATTTTTGTGACCCCCGGGGCGGGGTCAAATTTGACCCCAGGGGCATAATATGAACAAATTTGAAAAAGGTTTACCCCAGGAACATTTGTGAGAAGTTTTATCAGAATTGGACTTGTAGTTTAGGAGAAAAACATGTTTAAAGAAAACGTTTACGCACGGACGCACGCACGCACGACGGACACAGATCCATGACATAAGCCCCGCTGGCCTCTGGCCAGTGGAGCTCAAAATGACCAGTGTGAACACGGGCATATAAACTATTCACATATCTGCAAAATTTAACAATACATTTATTGGAAAAACAATTAATGGGCCTACTGACACATTTTCTGTGAGAACATATGCTTTTTCTGATACAATTGTATCTTAATAAGGTACAGTTCGAAGTGCCTCCAAATTTATAGTACGTTCATTTTCTTCATAAACGACACATGATTACACATATAATAAGATAAACGGTTGTTAACATATAAATGGAATATTATAATGAATCTATGATGCATATACTGCAAAAAAATGTAAAAGATATAGTCAAATGAAATAATATACTAACATTTGACATGAAAAATACTTTAACGTCCGTGACGTCTTAAAAGGACAGGCGAACTAGGAAAAATCCGTGTTACTTAAGATGCATTACATCAGAGACATAACACGAAATCATAAGCCGAAAACTATTCAATATTTGTCAAATTCATATGTACCTCATTCGAGTATATAAAATCAATAAAATAATTACACAGTAAAGTAAAGACCCGTTGTTTTTTTACATTAAACGGAATTGTTTACAGTGTTTTCTGCATTTTGTGAAGTTTGGGCGTCTAACATTTTTTACTTTGTATCAGCGATTTGCGCGTTTTCACAGAATTTAAATGACAAAAATGAAAACACTCCAATTGCTTAATCGTTTCGCGTTTATAACACCTTGTTACTTGATAAATTTTGATTACTAATATTAAAACATAAAAAAAGGAATTTTCAGTACGTTTCAACGTCTTTAGTGGTATGTCACTCTCTGAATAACAGTGTTCTTTCATGTCTTGAATCTGTGACAAGTTTTATAATTTTCGCTTTGACAAAGTATTGCTCCAGGAAATAGATATGTCACGGCTTATTGCTTCGCATTCACATTTACTAATATCAATGTCGTCCTGCTGCTTCACCCAGTCACAAAATGCCGTCGCATTAGCAGATATTAAGACACACAAACACAATTCGCAACACACACGCGCGTCCCGTGACTTTGACCATTCAACCATAGACTGCACATCTTGAATGGAAACATGAGCCTTCTTATACACTACCTTTCTGATTGATTGAGGAAAGTAATCGTGCAGCCGTGTATCCGTTAATATTGTGTGGTGTATAACAAGTGTTTCTAGACTTCTCAGGTTTGGAAGAGCTTCATAGAGAAGGTCAATAGTAAAACAATAAAGCTTTAGTCTTCTAATGTTTGAACCAGTGACGGACATCGATTGTAAGATGGGCCTCTCTGTGAATCGTGATGCGCGTAAATCACACGCAAGCATATAGCTGCAATCTAAATTATCGACTGAGCCTTCACTTATTACATTTAAGTACTTGAGTTTAAGCCCCTGTAGGTCTAATTGATATTGGTGGTTGAGTAGACTCAGATACGACAATGTTTTTTTCGATTGCGAAAAAATGTCATGTAAACGATATAAGAAGCCACACCTGTTTGTATCAATGCTTTTGATGTTTGAAACTACATTCATGCTTATGATGTTTGATATGTTCATATCTATCAACGTCTCTAAAGCGGCTTTGTACTGAGAATTCAAATTTA
>VMBQ01001396.1:121319-169107 GCA_007657795.1 Dreissena rostriformis | reverse complement strand
TGTTTTGAAGACTCCATTTATGTGTCATTTTTATTTATTCCATATGGAGCAAGGATGTTCAGTCGCCTTATCCAATATGTCTCACGCGACTTGCGCTCCTCGTCGGACCACTGTGTATTTGCTTCTACACAATACAAAATGATATTGTCAAACGAGTGGCCCGACTGAAATGTGCGGCAACGGGAAATCTATTGAATTTGCGAGTTTTCCAGTCGGACCTATGCAGATTCATGCGCTTGTTCAATGCCATTTTTGTTTCGCCAACATATTGTTTGTTACATATACTGCACGTCATCAGGTATACGGCATTTGCAGTTCTGCAGTTGTGGTATCCTTATATGGACGAAATGGCACCAGATGTTGCTTTGAATGTTTTTGATGGGCGCATCATTTTGCATCTTTGGCACCGACTGGTGCCGCATGGTTTTGATTCTCCCAGAACAGCTTCTTCGGATTTTGGTGTAATTTTGGCACCTACAAGAATGTCCCTGATACTTTTTGGTCTTCTATATGCCAAAATGGGCTGTTCAGGAAATATACGTTTAAGCTTGCTTGATTTTTTGATTGTGGTCCAGTGGAGGTCAATGATGTTTTTTTTATTTTAGGTAGCCCTGGATGGTAAGTGACCACAAACGTTATACGAGTGTTGACGTTTTGCTTTTATATTTGAGTAGGTCTTTCCTTTGTAAATTGCCGGCTTAAGTAATGGATTGAGATACTTTCGTGTCATTGTATCCACGTCTGCATAGTTGAACGGATAGCTATCACAGGTATGATCTTTTGTTCAAATTCAATTGTGAATGTTGATTGAATATCTTTTCACAAATATAGGACGTGAGTTTGGATATTTATTATATTGTTTGAGACACGTGTTTACAAATTGTGTTATTTCAATGTTTTCTGAATACATTTGCATTCAAATAATATTTTAACAAGGTATAAATTCATAAATTCATTTGTTAGCATTAATGATTATTCTGAAGTTATAGTTTCCTCGGTGTGCCTTGATGCAACATACCCGTAGCCAGAGGGGGGAGGGTGCGTTCGCACCCAACATTTTTGACGAGTTAAAAACATGTTCTATAAGCTGGCAAGCTGCACCCAACTTTATTCGACGCAAAAACGGTTATTTATCTTTCCCGGAATCCAGCGATTTTTTTTTTTATTTGAGCGTTTCAATAATGTTGAATTCAATAGGCTACCGACAGGTCGCCATATAATTAATTTCTTTATGAAGTCATTTCCAAGATAGCGCGTGACTTTTATTTACAACTTTTAACCGTAGAATTGTTGAAATCAACAGCGAGGCCCATTTGTTCAGAACTATAAAATGCTACTTCAATCAGCGATCACACTAACGTACTGCGATTCATCCCCATATCGTGAGTGATCAAAACATTAACAACGTACTGCTTCCAAACTGAACACCGAAATAATAAAGGCAAATTAAAGGCATTGGAATTTATAATTTATGTTCATACTCAATACAATCAATTGGCAGTCAATTTCATTTTAACTTCGTCTACAATAAATCATTAACTATGCGTATGTTATATGTGGACAATAATTATATTGTTCGGGAAATCTATATGAGGAAATGTGTCCTACCCTTAACAGTTGTTTTAATAAACTAACTTTAGTATACTTGTTAAGGACTTTGAGACAATAGGGCCAGTAGTTTGTGGTAATAGGGTCTTTATGCATCCTTAATTGTTATATGTTTCTGAAATTCGTTAAGAAAAAGATAACTTGTTTGTTAAAAATAGTTTTAACAAAAGTAAAAGTAACCAGTTATACCATTTTGATTTCTGTTTAGTAATGATTCAGATTAGAGAGGACCCAGTTTTGTTAATCAGTGTTTGTTGTACAATTCACTATTAGCACGTTTAGAGCAATGCTATACATCTGGTACTATCCATAGTAGCAGACAAACAATTGTTTTGAAAAAAAAAGAGTCCAATATTTCCTTTTAATTTGCTTGATTTATGAATGGTAGAATTTTGGAATGGTATCAAGACTATAATAAACAATGATATTTTATACCGTTCTTATTGTTGATTTTATATTCTAGAAATGTATTGTTGCATATGTTAACTAGTGTCGGGTTAAACACCGAATAAAAAAATGTATTTCCTTTACCGATTGAAAAAGGTAATTATTGAAAAATGGTAGTGGGGAATACATGTATGTTATATCATATTCATGTCGATCAGTCACTGAGTNTGAGCACAGTTTACTGTAAATTGTTGAGAACTGTTTTGTAGATAATTAATAACCGTTTTGAAGATTATTGAGAACAAATTGTAGATTATTGATGACCGCTTATTTTTCAATACAGTTGTAGATTTGGTCATAAAATGGTGAGTTATTAACATTTAATGGTAAATATTAGTAAAACCTTTGTGTTCGCTGGTGAAAATGAAAACATCGATGTTTATCTATACGAGGTATTTTAAACTCAGCGAAAATAAGTGTGTGCCTTTTTATATAAGTTGCTTATGAAATCAAAACTTAAAAAAAAAACGGGTAACATATGTGAATAAAGTAAATTACAACCACAATACGTGTGCGATAATTGGTGATATGTGATACTTACACCCTTGATCAACCAATGTATAAGATATAATAATTATTTAACTGTGAATATAATCAAATTTGTTTGCGAAATATGGTAGAAGGAATTAGTGGACGTGAAATGAGACATATTCCCAGGAACGCTGCGAAAGCTGAATTAGAAAATTGAGAACTTAATGGACAAAAGAAATCTGAACAGACATTTTAGGAACTTCGAGCTGATTGTGCACTCGATGAAAAGGACTAATTTCGCATTAGGTTAAGTGAACATGGAACGAGGGACAATACCAATATTAAAGATTAGGAGTCTTGAAGACGAATACCATGTTGTGCTTGAATGTTACTCATATGCAGATTTAATATGTAAGATGAAGCGAATGATGATGATAGTGAGACTAAATTGAAAGTTACATATAGAAAAAATGACAGATTGACAAAGTAAACGCAACATAGACTTGAATATGAGAACAGTCAAAAATGCATTAGTGCGGAATTAAGACAAATTAAAATTGAACAGGAGGAAACAATAAGTCTGTTTAGCCGATATGAGCATAAAAGTTTGAAACTTAAAAGATTGAACATGGAGGAGGACAGAAAGTATAGACTGATGCTTGAAAGTAAACAAAGGATCGATTATGAAATGCAATTGAAGGAAAAGGTAACGAAGGAGCTGATGGAAAGGATAAACATGTTAGAACAACAAGAATTATATCTTAGTGATAGTGATAGATATGATAGTGAATCAAGACAGATCGGTGGTTATGGAGTGGACAGAAATACAAGAGGTCATTACATAGACACAACGACGTATGGCAATTACCCAAGATACCAAATTGTAATGGAAAAAAATGAGCAATTAAAATATAAGTTTTTTGTTCACTGAAATGTAGAGTATATCCAGATTATGTGAGTGTTCAGGCAGGAAAAAAACTCCATACAAGATCAAACTAGGCAAATCCTCTTGACATTGAAACCAGCGGCAACCAAAGAAGAAATATTGAAGAAATTGAACGAGATATAAGATTATGTGAAAACAGCCGATAACGTATCTCAGGACCAAGCAGAAGGAAGATGAACCATGCTAAGAATGGGGAGTAAGAAAAGAGACAGGCCGTAGAAAAGGGATGAAGTAGATGAAAGTAAAAGGGACAGGAAATTAAATGAAAGGTTTTGGAGGGGAATGCGATCAGATAAACTGAAGATGGCCACACGTGTGTCTTATGAGAGTTCAGACACGTTTGATTATCTTTGGATGAAAGCTAGAGCTAAACAAAAAAGAAGCATGCGGCAAAGATACTAGTATACAGGAAAATAAGAAAAATAGCCTAAAGTGACTGTACATCAACAAAATGATGAGAGTGTAATGAATTAACTTTTACAGAGACTTAAAAAGATTTAGAGGCGGAAATAGAGCTTGAGCAAGAGGCAATTCGGCAAGCGATAGAAGAAAATACGCAACAGGTGGAATCCATAGAGAGACCGAAAACGAAGAAAATAAATTAAACTGAGAGCCGCTTTTATCGGTTGGCACGACGAAAGCACAGAAGTAAACAGCCCGAAGACAAAAGACTACACTTACGAGAGAGATTAGTCATCTAATGAAGGATCTGTTGAAATCGACGGGTTTTCAGTTAAAGCATTGATAGATACATGGTCAATGATAAGTATTCATCTCAATGATTTTACATGTCTATGAAAAACCAACCAGAACTGAAAAGTGTGGATGCATTTGACCTTAATATAAAAGGTACTAGTTGATACGAAATACCTTATTTGGGATATATCGAAGTAGGCGTGCGATTGCCAGATACAGATATGCAATTGTTGATTGTTCCACTCTTAATAGAAAAAGACACACAGTACAATACGAAAATACCATCGATTGAAGTAATGAATATTATTAGAGAATTGTCTATGCGGTGTACGAGTTAAGGGCATGGGAATGTGTCATAGGAATGGAACTTGGCATTCGGTTTTGTAATGGGTCCAAATATAGGAACAGACATGCTTACAAAAGATCTGACACTTCAAACAATGGAAATAAAAACGATGTTAGGCTTTGTGAGAAAGTCCGCAGAAACTGATTCGTCGGTTACAGAGAACATAGATAATGCAATACATGATACATCTACCGTATGCCATAGGGTAGTTAGATTATCCAATCCGGGGAAAGGATCCCAGAACGAGTCTGTATTTTTTTCGGCAAAGGTTCTTAAGATCAAAGCCAGATCACATATTTGTTCTTTACAAGAAGTAAGTGTCTTAAGATCCGCACCTTTGTTCGAGAAGAAATACAATTTAGAAGATCGATTATCTGGAACAACATTACCTATCTCATCTGATCCTAGAATGATAAACAAGAAAACCGAAAAGAATCTGCAATACAATGAAAAACCTACCTGTTCGAAAGATGTGGAAATGGATCAGTCAACACATAAGAACAAAAGTGAATGACAGTGATATACTTACCTTTTCTGCGTCATCGAAGTTCGCCAATCATCAAACTTTACCTGACAAACTAAACATTGAAACCAAAGCGAATACAGGAAAAGAACAATATATAGAGTCCAGTTGAATGAATCTTCATTATCATCCGAGTCTCTTTCCCCTAAAACAACACTCGATTTAGGAAATACTTCACCAGTTTAGCATAGAATTAAGCTTACAAATCAGGAATCTGTCAATGAGTATTGCCTAAGAATCATCCTGCTCTGTTTCAACTCCTTAAATGCAGTCATCTTGAAGAAGAGGCTAGCCTTGAAGTCGGTGTATTGGCAAGTGGAGATGGATGAGGACGATAAGGAGAAGACATACTTTTATGTTTTGGGTCTCGGCTTTTACGAGTGTAACTGAATGCCTTTCGGATAATTCAACGCTCATTGAAAAACTCATTGAACGTAGCATGGGAGACCTGAACTTGAGAGACAGTCTTATATGCTCATATGACATCATCATTTTCAGCTCTGCTCTTGAAGGCCATCTGGGTCGCCTTGATGCTGTTTTTGGCGCGCTTAGCGAAATATAACTTGAAGATCAACTCTAGAAAGTGTAATTTGTTTCCAGCAGGAAACCACATATTTGGGTCATGAAGTATCTACATAGAGAATAAAAGCTGATCCCATGAAGATAAATGCGGTGAAGGAATGGCCCATCCCTTAGTCCAACGAAGAGATTAGGTAGTTCTTGTGGTTTGCCGGCTTAAAATACTCTGACTATAAATCAAAACTCGTCAATAGCTAGACGTGGATGTATGCCAAACATCAGAAAATGTGGAGAAAACCCATTACTCTCATGAAGTGTGGCGTTGTATCTATGTACCAGACTAGCAACACGCGACATCCAATCTTGCTTCTGACACTCCTCCAACGAACCAAGCATATTAAGCAACGTTGAAGGGTTGCTTAAGGTTACTGCATCAAGGTACACATACTCGCCTCGTTTAGTATGCCCCTCTTTGAAGAAAGCATATAGTAATTGCACTATATGTCTGTACGTTTTAGCAAAAACTTTGCTTAATTTGAATTTGAAGTAACTTGTCACAAATATCCATCATTATAAGACGCAATATCACTTGTAACTCTTGTCTCCCTTCCTCAAAAGCCAAGGTGATACTAAAAGGTACAGTTCAAAGTTCTGTCTCAGCCATAAATTTGTCATATATTGATTGATTTTGTATAATTTGCCACAAATGTCCACCATCAGAAGACGACGTTTAGCGCATACTACCAGAGTCCATACCTTTAAGGTCAAGGTCACACTTGGAGTTCGATGTTCTGGTAAGGCTGTAAAACAGCTCTTAAACTGCAGTCTCATCTATTATTGTGCACTATCCATGATAAAGTTTGCTGTACTCATTAATTTATACTCAAACAATCTGACAAATTTAGATGATATTAATCATGCAATTAAGTTATCTTTGCAATTCTATATGTTTGTATAATTGACGGTCTACTAAAGATAATGTCAGCCGGTGTATATACATATATTTTTTTAATAGAATCGAGTGAGTGAACGCAATTGTTGGCTTTCCGCACAAATCCATATCCAGTGAAAGAACGCAAGGTTAAGCTATCAGGCCCAGTCCATATTAAACTAAAACACAGTTCGTAGAGAACCACCATACCATATAACAACATTTAAACCTTTGAGCTTTGTGGTAACATAGTTAAATAATGTTTTTGTTTTTATTTGTTTTGTTATATGAGTCTATATAAATAATTAACCCAATCATCCACATGTTGGCGTCCAAGTATAACGCTAGTTTAGGTAAACGTGCAACATCTCCATACCATTGCTTCTACTACAAGTATTCAATTGAAATTTCAGACATGTATTCGGGGTCATTGTGTGAGGTAACTGACCAAGTTCGTAACTTTGACCTGCAATTTAGCCGAATTATGTCCCTTTTTGTACTAAAACATTATATTAAGGCAAACGTGAAACATCTCCATATCACTGTTTCTACTACCGGTGTTTATACTTCACTAATGCGTTCGAGGTCATTGTGTGAGGTCACTGACCAAGTTCTATAACTCTCACCCCGAGATTTAGCACAAGTATTCCCCTGTGCATATTGGGCAATTCAGATTAACGTATGCGTTTATTTTAAACATATATTGAAATAAAACGTTACATATGTGTTCATGATCTTTATGAAATTCACTGTCAAAGATATATAACTGCGCCCGCTTTCAAGCAGAATTATATCGCCTTCAGTACTTACAAAAGTCCGGTTAAGGTTTACATACAGGTTGAAGTTTGCATGCAACTGGTACTTGTCTCTGTAAATACTTAAATATTAAATTGACACTTCAGAAATGCCTTTGAGATCATAATGCGTAGTCACTGACAAACACCCAAAACTCTTACCTGTAATTTAGCAGAATTAAGCCCCTTTGGTACATAAATAAGTCATAATATCAGTCAAAATATAAAGTCAAATATATCAACTGATTTTGCCAATTCCAAAGTGATGAAATACAACTTTTATTTCTGGCACACAGCTTAACTCACTATTACGCATAAATGAAGGTATCTGGAGATATTGTGATCCCTGGAGAGATTATGGATCGCTTTAATATTAAGTAATTTAAGATCTAAATGTATGCATGAACTGCAAACACGGGCTGTCAACTTGCTTCTGGAGATGAAATATAAAACGCCATTAAATGTGATAACATATTTATTTTAAACTACAGTTATACTATTGTCTGATTTAGTTGTCATAACAAATGTATTCCATTAATATGACACATCGTTCTGGGCTCCTTTTCCCTGGCAACCAAAGTACTAAAGATAGTTAATCAACGAACTGGGAAGTTAAGGAGGAATCATTTCCGACTATCAGAAACCTGTCTTTGACGTGCACATAGCGAACTCATTTCAGACTATCAGAAACCTGTCTTTGACGTGCACATAGCGAACTCATTTCCGACTATCAGAAACCTGTCTTTGACGTGCACACAGCGAACGGCCACCTTATTCTGGAAATACAATGAACCTCATTCATTTCCTATTGTTAATATAAATCTGCTAAAATGATTTAGTTATGCTGACGTCATTGGATGCTGTATCGCAATCGTTGATAATTGTTTTTAGAAGGTGTGCTCATATTGTTTGTTACTGAACATAGTGCTAATTAATACATGTTTACTTGTACTCTTAGACCATCCCTTTAAAATACTACATTAAATTCGATCGTTCATATATACATGTTTTCGTTAGCTGTACTCATTTATTTGTACTAAATTGTTCTGAAAAATGTAAACGATATAAAGTATGTAATTAATTGATGTTTGCTTTACCATTTTTTAATACTGACAGTCTACTTTTCAATAATGTCGGGCGGTGAATATAACGTTAATTTCGTTCCGGTTACTAGATTCTTGCTTGTTCAAGCGACAGTGAGGCAGGCATTGACAAAAAGACGCCACATTCATTAATTGTTGGTGACAAAACCTGCGTAGATTTAATTGTGATATAGCACATAGCTTTTAGTGATAACCTTTGTATGTCTTATACTTCTTCTACTTGGCAATAACTCAGATGGACACGCCGGCTCTCGACGCCGCAAATGTAACCGTGCACTGTAGGTCCTACAGACTGCCGTAGTGAGTACCTTGCATATGTGTCTCCTCCGCCCCCAGATCTGGCGACTGAGGCCGTCGTGTAGTGAGCAGGACTGAATCAAGTTTTCTTTTGTTTCGTGTATGCTGCTGCAGCCACTTTGCGTGTTGCTTTGCTGTGATGATGGTTTTGATTCTTTGAATGTGGTTGATCTGCCATTTTGCTCTTTTGTAGTGAAGTCATTTAAAAACACCATGTGGACACCAATCCCACGGCGTTTCAGTCAAAAGTAAACATAAGCAATACAGCTTAAAATAATTGTGATCACAGTGTACTTTTAGGGGAGAGATGATTTTTTTCTTAGAAGCGCTTACAATTAGCACTTCAGCTTAAAATTGATGTGACCGCAGTGTTTTGCAAGGGGCTAGAAAATATGTTCTATAAGAAGCGATAACACAATGTTTTGTTTGAAACTATGACGTTGAACTATTTTCAATATAAAAAGTGTTTGTTGATTTTGTTATGAAGACGTGAGAGGCTGCTCTATCGCTATTGGTTCTAATTGTATTCTGACGTTGTGCTATTTTAAACTGAAAACAGCATGTTTATTTGTTCGCTTAAACAAAACTATTAAAGTACAAAGTGTGTTAGGTCACTGACCAAGCTCCGTAACTCTTACATGCAATGCAGCAGAATTATTCCCCTTTTTGAGCTAAGAAATTCGGTAAAGGCAAACGTGCAACGTCTCCATTTCACGTTTCTTCTATCGGTATTCATTTGAAACTTAACACATGTGTTCCGGGTTATTGCATGATGTCACGGACCAGGTTCCATAACTATGTCCTGAAGATTTAACAGAGTTAAAGATTTACGTATATTTATAACCGATTTTGAAATAAAACGTTACATATGTGTACATGGTCTTTATGAAAATTCACTAACCAAGTTATATAACTGTGGCCGCTTTGTAGCAGGATTACATCCCCTGTGTTCAGGGTCTTTATTAACGGTCACTAACCAAGAACTATAACTTGTGCCAACCTTTTAGCAAGAATATTCCCTTGTACTTAGATAAGTATGTTTTAACTGGTGCCAACGTTCCGTTTGAGCGTTGCATTATTTTTTTCTATAAAAACCAGCAAAATTACACTCCTGAATAATAAAAATGCTAAAAATATATATGTTCGTTAATTGATAATCATCATTCGAAATAGGAAACATATTTGAAGAATGTGTAATACTTTTCATCGATAATACAGCTAAAACGGTTGTTTTCAAGAAACCGTTTAAATCACCATTGAAAGCCTGCTTGTCTTACTTAGTGGTAGAGCGTTAGTATTTGCTTCTAGAGGTCCCGGGTGCGAACCATATGACCGGCATATTTTTTATTCTTGTTATTATACGTATTAAAAACTGATCCAAATAGTATAGTTTTGTTTGTTAATTAATTTAACGACATTTTTTTATAAGAAATATCTGTGAACGAGTCTTTATAACGTTAATTTCAAAAGGGTTCCAAACTGAAAATTGAAAAAAAAAATGTTATTTGGAGTGTTTTTTAATATTGCAATACATCGAAATTAAAAACAAAATATATAATATAAAAAATGTCCCAGCATTATTTAGTGACAAAACTTCAGGTATAACGGCGATTCGACTTATTTTTAGTCCCTGAAAATAAATTGCTGGAACTCTATGAAATTTAAAGGTAGACAAATCAATTATATTTTTTGTCATATTTTAAAGCTATATTTTCTTGTCAAAGTCATCATTATCATCTGATCTTCGCCTGTGGTCCCGTCTGGGGCATAGACCACCGATCAGATTTCTCCATGCGTCTCAGTTCTTGGCGAGTCTCTACAGTTGCACCCACGTCGACTTTCCCATCTGCTTAGCATCTGCGTCCAGGTCTCGGCGCCAGGTGTTTTGATGCCGCCCTCTCCTTCTTTTCCATTGGGGGTTGTTGGTGAGAGATTGAATTGTCGTTTTGGATGAAGGTTGCAAAAGGTTGGGCCTATCCAGCGCTAACGTGTCGCTGTCTTCTTTAACGTGATGCTGTTTTGTTCTTCTCCATAACTCCTCGTTGGTGATCTTGTCTGGCCAGCGGATCTTACGGGTCTTCCTGAGGCAGGTTTTGATGAAAACTTGCCTGTTCTTGTGCTGTTGCTTTTGCTGGTCTGTGTTTGATAGTGTTGACACTTTCTTTTCTCTTCTTTTTTAAACTTTCTGAAGCGACTCTGCTGATATCCACCGCTTTTGAGTGAACGACTTTGGGCCCACTGCTACTTTCACTTTCTGTCACTGCTGCTCTATCGTTTGTTTTTCAAGCAGCTCCTCTACGACAAGAACTTGTTAGAGACAATTACCTTGAACTCTTCTTGCTCCCAAGTCTCTGTCAGCGTAGCGGGGTTGTCAACATGGCGTTGGATGGACCCCCTTTCCAGCCCTTCTTCAGCTTTAGTTTCAATCGGGTGACAAGGAGATGATGGTCCGAAGCAACGTCTATTCCTTGCTTGACGCGTACATCCTAAAGAGAGCAACGACACTTCATAACAATGCAAAGGTTGCCAATCTGGTTCTCCGTTTACTGGTCTGCTGACACCTTAGTTGCCTTCTGTAACCGTCTGTTGTGGAAAACACTTCATCCGATGACCAGATTGCGCACAGATCAGCGAATCTCTCACCATTGTCGCTCATCTAGCCAAGCCTTTGCTCTCAATGATATCCGCATATCCTCGAGTGTCACTGCCGATCTTGGCGTTACATTAACCTATAAGAATGATGATTTTTCTCTTTGGTCTGTCTTATATGATGTTTGACAGTCTGTTGTAAAAGTTGTCCTTCTCGTCCACTTCACTGTCGTTTGTCGAGCGTAGCACTGGTTTTCGTCCAC
The DNA here is from genome assembly GCA_007657795.1 of Dreissena rostriformis. Taxonomy (NCBI): domain Eukaryota; kingdom Metazoa; phylum Mollusca; class Bivalvia; order Myida; family Dreissenidae; genus Dreissena; species Dreissena rostriformis. The sequence continues at coordinate 157,574 of VMBQ01001396.1, read as the reverse complement.
GTTCTTCTTTGTATAGAAAGATGCAGTCATGATCCGCGGCCAGTGCGCCACCCTACCGATGAGCACTCTCTGTGCCGACTTGGAAGCATCAGGGCTACTAACTGGGTGTGTGCTGCATCGAGAACAGCAGAAACTAACCTTAAGTCAGTCGCTTCTGACCAAACCAGTCCATATGAATTTATGATTATTGAGATGTTGAGGCAAAAAGCCACATCTCTGCATCCCATTGTTTGAACATTCCATGGTTGTAGTGGTCCTGGTGGAGATGATCGTCTTCGGCCTGGCGGCTTCCAGTTGTTATTGGCATTTATCATCATATGCCTTCCAGCTGGAAATCCATCTTCTCTCAGGCCTGCGATTTATGTTGTTGTTCTGTTTGGCGTATCTAAAGCAATCCGATTTTTCACAGGGTAAGGTAGCTAACCCTTCGCCAAATCCTCCTACTTGTTCAGATAAGTCTTGGAGCCGTTCTTGGCGGACTTCCTTGTCAACGTGTTCAGTGTTTAATCAAACTGGCAAGCATTAAATACAGGAAGCGATGTTACAGAAACAGCATCAGCCTTAATGGAGGTGAGAATAATGAATAAGCTGATATTTGCAATACCATGTTGGTGAAATATAACATGCATTATTTATTTCTCGTACACAACTGAAGTAATTCTTTTATGCATGAATGAACGTATCCAGAGAGATCGTGGATTTGTTTTATAAGCAAAGTAAATGAATACAAAAACGTATGTATGAATTTCAAACATAGTCTGTAAACTTGCTACTTTTCGTTTAAAAAACGCCCTGAAATGTGGCAAACCATTTATTTAAAACTATCCTGTTTATCTGTTTAACTAAATACCACTTATTTCTCTTCCGTAACCGTTACAACGTTGTGCAAATAATGTAAAATATACTCAATGACAGCATTGTGAAGTATGGGGGTTAAATATTATTTGCGCAAAATGATTTTGTATACAATCCGCTTTCTTGTCGTCGGGTTACCTTGTGTTATCTTACTATTGTCTACGTTATGCATTATTCAATGCTATGCCAGTGACACTGTTTATTGCCGACGTAAGTTATACATGATTCGTCAAGACAGACAATGTCATATGTAAACATTGTTTGATTTACTTCTGTTAAAGACCATATTGAGTACTAATCATATTCAATCTGTGTGAACAATTAGTGTCGCTCTATAATCAATTGTATCTTACATTTATAGATAACAAGCTCATACTTTTTTAACAAGCTTGGTTGAGGACCACTATCTGATGTTACATACCAATGGGACATCTATGGTCCGTATCGCTTTTCAGAAAATAATTTGCTTATAAAATCGATAGAAAAATGTGGCACCTGGAGCGAGGCTAATTAGACCTCCAAGCTCCTTATTTGAACACACTCATAGAACATATAACACATAACACATATACAAGATGTGTCCCTTTTTTAAGACAAGTAATATGGCAAACAAATCTTTCTTAAAATGTCGACCCCTGGGGGGGAGGTCTCCTTAAACCCAATTGATATGTGTACACTTTGTTTAGGAACTCTAGGTGACGGTAAGTATCAAATATGACTGCACTATGCTTTGCGCTTGTAGACAGTACTGTTTTTTTTTAATGTTTTACAATTATGGGTCAATTCAAAGCTGGTGTCCCCCAAAACGAGGCCACTTTTTGACCCCTGCGAGATTATTTGGACAAGCTATCTAGAGGACCTCAAGATATCGCTACATACCTATTATAGAAGCTTGGCAGTTTCAAACAAGAGGACTTGTAAAAGTTATCCCCTATACGTGTATGTTACAAATTATCCCCACGGCAGGGTCAATATGCAATTATTGCAAATCTCGTAATGATAATTCTATTGATGTGTTTATCTTAAATTGACCACAAAGAGACAGAGTATTTAATATTCGGGAGGCGACATATAAAATACGTTGTGTTTAAGGCTAAGGTTAATTAGACTGGGGGAGCAGTGGTCTAATAGTAGGAAGCTGGCTTAAAGATCAAGAGATCCCTGGTTCGAATCCCACTGGCATTATCCTGAGCAAGAAATTTATCCCACATCTGCTCCTCTTCACCCAGGTGTATAAATGGGTACCTATGAGGGAAATAAGCCAATGTGCCGTGGCTGCATACTGCGCCAAGATGTTAACGAGCGACTTATGACCCAGTGATCAGGGGAAAAATGTGAAGCGCTTCTGAACGCATATACTGTATGAAAAGGGCGCTATATAATTGTTGTAAAACAAATCTCTTCTAGTATGTTTCATACACAGTGTATTGATCTACCATTAATATTCTTGCATCTTGTCGTTAATGAATACACGAAATCTAAATATGAAAGGTGTTAAAAGATAAATCATGCGTTGGACGTTGTAATTGTTAAAAAGAGAACAATGTTTTGCGTACGAGTTCCTTATTGGCACAGCTTACACAGACAGACAATCCCTCCGCTTACGTTGGCTGCGACTATTACGTCAAACATTTATGCCTAGTGGACTCTCCCATCCTTCTAAATTGGATCAATTTATTTCCAAAATTAGGGATCTCTAGTATATTTTTTTCTATATTTATAATATTTCTTACAGAAATTCCTTTAAGCAAACAGCGCAGACCCTGATGAGACGCCGCATCATGCGGCGTCTAATCTGGGTCTACGCTGTTTGCCAAGGCCTTTTTCTAGACGCTAGGAATAAATGGGTTTATCATTTTTGCGATCACAGGTGTGTTATATGGGTGACGTAAACTGCTAGCTTTCTCTGTAATATTTGCAAAAGAGGAACCGTTCGTCTAAATGTATAGTATACAAGTTTATTGATGTGGGACAGTGGTCAAATGGTAGGATGCTGGTCTAGGAATCGGAAGGTACAATAGGATTTATAAGTAAATTTGAAATAGGCGGTGACTTTAATGGCCCAATCACTAAACCTCGGTTTTTTTTAACTAATTTAGTAATTAATTACTCAGGTAAAACTCCACTGTTCACGCTTGGTGATGAAAGGTTTGAAGAATAAATTGACAATCGAGGTTCTTCAAAGTGTAGCGATAACCCATTAATAAATTCTTTTAGAATATATACTGCAGTAGATAGATTGGATAAACCGAAAAGTATATTTTCATTTTTTTTGCTTTATATGATTCCCGAATTGCTGGACAAAACGATCTGAAATAGTGTTGAGTATATGAACAACGAGGTCTGAAACGTAATAATTGTCGCATGTGCGTATGTCGTTGGGTACTGTAAACTGCTTGAGAAAAGCAATACTAAGATAGATTCTATCGCCACAGTTTAAGCATTTGTGGACGAGTAGGCAATTGGTTAAAGAGCAGAACCTTTTGTTATTGCAAGTTAAAACAGTAGACAGTAGCAAGACCTAAAAGGGAATGAGTATATTGCATCCAAAATTCAGGGTCGACTGTGTCCCAACGATTGCTCGCATTTTTGGAAATGTTCAGCAGCTTACTCGTGGGAACGAGTAAGCTATGTCGTGGGAACGACTTACCAAGTCGAGGGAACAAGATAGAAAAAAGGAGCAAAAAACTATATAAAAGAGGAGTGCAATAAAAAAAAAGGCGGTGCAGTAAATAAAGGAGGGAGAGGAGAGAATGTAAGCTATCTCGAGAGAACGACTTAGCTAACTCGTTCCCACGAGTTAGTCAGCTAATGAATTTATTTGTTATATAAGTTTAACTTGTACCCATGATCAGCATGCACCCCTCCTTTATTTAGTGCACCAATCTTGTTTTTCCATTGCACTCTTCTTTTATTTAGTTTTGCACTCTCGTTCCCTCGACTAAGTAAGTCGTTTCCACGACATAGCTAACTCGTTCCCAAGAGTTAGTAAGTCGTTTCCTCGAGTAAGTATGTCGTGGAAACGAGATAGAAAAAAAAGAGGAGTGCAATTACAAAAAGTATCTCCTCTTTTGTTTAATGCAACAATCCTTTATTTACTGTACCGCTCTTTTTTGATTGCACTCCTCTTTTATTTAGTTTTGCAATCCCCTTTTTTTATCTCCTTCCCTCGACTTAGTAACTCTTTCCTACAACATAGCTAACTCACTCCCACGAGTTAGTAAGTCGTTCCCTGGAATTAGTATGTCGCGCGTGGGAACGAGAATGAAAAAAAGGAGGAGTGCATTTAAAAAAAAGGGGGGGGGGTGCAATGAAAAATGAGGAGTGTATGTCACCTCTTGGTCACCGTAAAACACGGACAGCTTAAGACGAATATATGCAATAATGTGGTTAAAAACGTAGAATTGCGTAAAACCGTGAATTGCGTGGACATACGACCAGCTCGTGAAAGATCGATTCCGAGCGCTATAACCAAGTGGACCGGGCAATATGTGATGCCATAGCATTTCATTCGGAAATGAGTACTGGCGTTTCCCAAGAAAACAGTTCTTGCGATTAAAGCGGGACTGTACGATTTTGTCAAATATTTATGAATTTTTATAAAATGTGTTAAAAATTAGTATACATATATTTCAATATAAATTAAAATAAAAGTTAAGAAGAACATGTGTCGAAAATGCGGAATAAGCCAGATATTTAAATCTGAAATTGAAAATGGCTTCCAGCTAAATTCGCCAGCATATATATAATGCATGTACAATGTGAATCTAAATTTAGTTTTAGTGCAGATTCGTTTATACGACACAAAGACACAATTTTATTTCCTTACAAATACGAGTAAAAGTGTCGGCATCGGCTTTAACCAGCGCTAACTTGTCTTTGCTGAATTTTATGAAATTCGTCTTCAATGTATAATTTGTATTGCCTATTTTGTGTCATCGTAACATAATTTTATCAATATATTAAAATTTAACACATATAAAAATCGTACAGTCCCGCTTTAATAACCGAATACACATTATTTATCCTAGACATAATGAAGATATGCGGCTGATGCCTTCATACTCTAACCTCATGTGTTGTTGGTGGCTTTTGTTTTGTTTATTTTATATTGGGTGATACCGATATATAAAATTTGCAGATATATGGTTCGGAATTAATTCTTGTGTTTCTTTCAAGTGTTGTTTAATCAGAGTAGAAACTAATATATTAAGATATTGAATTCCTAAAAAAAATAAGAACGTTCACGGCAGAAAGCAACAACAGCAACACAACAACTTCCCCATCCTAAATAACCCGTTGCTGACCCGGTCAATGAGTGCTAACTGCTTCTTAAATCTCGGAAGTTCGAACGTCAATCACACTACGAGGTGAAACTAATTCGCGCTGCGTTTTCATGTGCCGTGCCTTACGCAGGGTCGAAGAGACACGTATTTGCGACAGACGATGTATTATTAGATAATAATTCTCTATGTTTGGACAATAATGGATTTCTCACCAGGAGGCCTTGAGTAGCTGCATTTGCCTGGTCGGAAATAAACAAAATGAGTTGATATAAATGGCGCGTTTTCACCACCCATTATGCCTTTCTGGAAAGAATCTGTTCTATTTTTATCTTCTTTGTGGCATTTTATAATAAATGCCCTTTTTCAATCAACAATATGGTGTTTGTTCTTTCCTTTAAGTCATACGAGTCCGTCCGGTCTATGACCTTTTCATTACCACCTAGGACAATACATTAATAAATGTTATTCCCTGATAACCTAGAAAAAGGACACAATGGTTTATTTCATTGACAAACAAACTGTTTACTCCTGTTTCCACTTTCGACCTCTACGATTGCTATTTAATTGAAATGTGCGATACTACATAAGTCATTCCACGTAGAGAGTTTTACGGCAAAACAATTATGACTTCACTTAATCAAAACTCAACAAAAGAACCCCTGCCGTTTGGTAACGAAATGGACGATGAGCAATGTTCAGCTGCGATGTATAGCTGCATTGGAATCCTGATGTTTATAATAATGATAGTCTCGCTGTTGGAACATGTGTTGGTGATTATAACATTTGCCTTACATAAGAATCTACGGACAGCGGAAAATGTTCTTATTATTGGACTAAGTTTAAATGATATTTCTTTTTCACTGCTGTGCTTACCAATGGTTGGATTATCAGCATTTGCGAAACGGTGGATTTTTAGTCAAAACAGTTGTATCTTTTACGGTTACGTTTCCGCTTCTCTGGGACTAGCGCAGATAACGTTGTTGACGTTAATTTCTGTGCAAAGATACTTGATAATTGTGAAATCAAGCCGATTGTTTGCGACATCAATATTCAGATCGACTTTTATAATATCAGCTGGCATTTGTTACGGCTTCTTATGGGCATCTGGCCCATTGTTTGGCTGGTCCTCGTATAGTTTAGAACGGATGGGAATCGCCTGTAGCATTAACTGGAAAGACAGACATCCGGCAGCGTTATCTTACACCTTCACGCTTGTCACGTTTTGTTGGTTTCTTCCTTTGATTGCCTTTTGTTTCTGCTACTGGAACATTAAACAAACGGTATTTATTGAAAAGCATAGTTAAACAAGATTATTNTATTATTTTTATTTTTTTATTATTATTATCATTATTATTATTATCATCATCATTATATAATGATTACTAAAAAAAATATATTATTTATTTTTTAATTATTGTTTTCGTTCTATATGTTTTATTTTCCTCGTCGATAGGTATGTGGGGTCGAGGACATCCCCCTCCACATCGTTCGTCATCTGTATATATATAATATATCATAATGCATGGTGTACAATATTGAATTGTTGACAAGTGCTAATAACTGCATAATAAAAAATACTGTCATAATTGCATAATTAGCAAAACATGTATAGGAATTGAAATAATGAATATACGGCTATATTATTATAAATACTAATAGTAGTAATAGTTTAAGAAGTATCCGTTTAAGTTTTTATGATAAAATTTAACAGGACACGAAACAACGTGAATACACGTGTTATTATTGCAGGTTTTTGTTTCGCGGGATCGATTTCGACGTACCAGGACACAGCACAACAGGGAGCCCAGAATCGCATCCACTATGTCCTTAATGACAGGTTATAAGGCAATTAGGAATCAAATCATTGCGATGCTTATTATAGAACTTCATGAGCTTTGATAGATAAGTTAGGGCGCCTCTAAGCTCCCTACGAAATAAACACTCGTAAACGCTATCGAAAAGCGCGGAGGTTCTATTTTAAATTATTTGGAATCACATCGTATGCATTGGAATTTCCGGCTGGTTCGTTAAAACTCATCCGCACACCCTTACACGCAAACACGAAACATATTTTTCAAAGGTCATTAAGAAACTAATAACCTGGTGGGCGTTTTTTAAAGACGCTCGATGTTGGAACTTCGGTACAATCTATGACAACCAATTATTTAATTACATAATCATATGTCTAGTAACTACACTGATACAAACGGATGTAATGATGCAGTAAAAGAATACAATTAGCCCGCTGTACAATGATTTTTATGTAAATCGTTTAAAGTGCATAAAAAGTATGCAGAAAAACGTTTTGAAAATGTATGTATAGAAATGTTTTGAAAAAGTTTAAAGGGGTCGACAGTTAATTAAAAAATCCCAGTTCCTTCCTGTTTGTCACTATACAATAGTTTGGTTATTAATTACGCAAGTTTAAAAAACACAAGCATCTAAACAAAGCAGGTGCGATGGGAATTTCTGATAGATTCAATATGTTGCATACACGGGCATTTTCTTTGCTTATTTTAAGAATATTTATTATGGTTACTTCATAATTTCACAAGACAGGATGTGTTTGTGCGAGCGTTAAAAAATTTGACAATTAATGAACTTTGTATTTAAAGTGAGTATGCACGATTTTTATATGTTTTAAATTGTAATATATTGATAAAAATATGTTACAATAACACAAAATATGCAAGAATTTCATAAAATGCAGCAAAGTCAAGTTAGCGCTGGTTAAAGCCGATGCCGACACTTTTACTCGTATTTATTAGGAAACAAAATTGTGTTTTTGTGTCGTATGAACGAATATGCACTAAAACTAAATTGAGATTCACATTGTACATGCATGATTTATATGCTGGCGAATTCGACTTCCAGTCATTTTCGATTTCAGATTTAAATATCTGGCTTATTTCGCATTTGTCGACAAATGTTCTTCTTAACTTTTATTTTAATTTATATTGAGATATATGTATAATAAGTTTTTTTACACATTTTCTATAAATTCATAAATATTTGACAAAATCGTTCAGTCTCACTATAAGACAAACGATAACTATGCGTTTGAACATTAAAGTACTGAGCGATCGAAAAATTAGTTTATATAATAAAAAAAAAAAAAAAAAAAAAAAAAAAAAAAAAAAAAAAAAAAAAAAAAAAAAAAAAAAAAAAAAAAAAAAACGAGCATTTTTTATCTTGTTAAATCTATGTTACCAGACCACATCTGGCGTTGAAAATTTTGGCTATAAGCCCCATTAACACTCAAAATCAACGAAATTAGCACTCAAAATCAACGAACATATTTCGTAAAATATTTCGTACATAGCGAGATACAAAATGCTAGTTTTTTTTGTGGCACAATATATTCCATTTTAATTTCACGCAACGATATCTATTCATACGACACACCAACACTTAAATGGTACATGAATATGTGCTGAGTATATTGTCCCACAAAACAAAACCAAAAACACCATGTTGTATCTTGTTAAATCTATGTTACCAGAACACATCTAGCGTTGAAAGGAGCACTGATTTTTTATATGTTAACTTTATTTTACGAAATATTTTACGAAATATTCGTTGATTTTGAGTGCTAATGAGGCTTTAAAGTATTTGCTCTGTACATAATTGCAATTGAGTTTTGCTGCTAACCCTATTTACTATTAAGAACCCCGTAATATTCATTCATCATTCATTCAATCCTCTCTGCGCCGTCTGGTGCTTGAGGCGACGGCAAGGGAGCGCCACTTTGGTCTGTCAGCTGCTGTTGCGGGTGCTGTCTGCAGAGTGAGGCCTCTGTTAATAATACTGCTATTAAATAGCTATTACCGCTGAATATTAAATCGATAAATCATGGTCTGCGACAGAAACCTTTTGGATTTCTTGTCACACGACTGGATGTAAATAAGTTGGCGAAAGAAAATAAGAAAAAAAATGCATTCTGAATCCGGATTGTATCATTGATTACGAATTAACACTTTCTAATTTCTTGTTATATTTGTATATTAAAAGCATAAAGTGGAATAACGTGAAAACTCACACACAACCAGTAATTAAAACGTAAACTGATCGTAAAAACTTAGGCAATGCATGTTCATTAAAACAGTTTGCATTGTGTTTACGTATATTCTTATTTCAGGTGCATTCGTCCTCACGTGGTTACCATACTCGGTATTGGCTCTTGTGACTCCGTTTGTGGACGTCAACAAAATCTCCCCCTGCCTTCTCATCATACCAAGTGTTCTAGCAAAATGTTCGATAGTCTGGAATCCAATCATTTATATTTCTCGCCATAAGGAGTACCGTAAGGGTGTGGTATCAACACTACATCGTATCTTAACAGTGTGTAAACGTACATCGCTGGTGCAGTCACGGAATTCGGAAAGCGCCGCGCAAAATGAAAATCAGCAAATGAATGAAAGTGCAGACGAGAACGTTCATGACTCTCCAGCGATTATGACTGCAACAATATAAAGAGCTGGTCGCTTTACTGTGTAAGTATCTGAAACAACAAGTTTAGAAAGCGAAACCAAACTGTGGGTTAGATAATTTCCAAAATATTAAATATTGAGAGTGATGTAAGCATTCCTTATGATTTCGGCCAACGAGCAGCATAATGTGTCAAATGGATGTTCCATGCAGAGTGAGTAACCAATGTATTATTACAGTCAGTATAACAGTTCTTCAAATGATGTATTACGATGATCGGGAATGTGTACTATAGTATGCTGCCTTCTGAAATATTGTCAACAACACTGATTCGGGATTATATTTGAAATCATTTCATCATTACCATGAAGCTTATTATCACGTGCATTACATGTACACGTGTGTGTTGTGCGATTAATTCGGGGATAAGTGTGAAGTTCGGTATGCCTTTTAATCGTTTTTTTTAACAAAAAATGCTTTGTATTACTGTTATAAAGCAGTGATTCCAACTTTAAGCATACTAAGTTTCATGTTGTATTGTTTGTTTTGTAAATGAAATTGGCCACACAGCATGTAGGTTAACAATATAATTGTTCACAGTATAATCTTTCCAATATGCAAAGTAAGAATATGTCTGTTAGGTGTTTACATTTACGTTAACGAATGTTTTATATTGTTTTACATACACTTATTAACAACAAGGTGTATATACATGTATCATATGTTATTTGTTGTATTATAAATCCATTAAAACAATTGAATCAACTTTGCACTCATGAATGTTGATTGGTGATTTGTATGGTTGGAATCTGGAAGCCCTGTTCTCTCTCCTCTTGGCGTTTCTTCTTCGACTTTTTCCGTTTCCGCCGATGGCCACAGGAAGACTCGCTGGAGCAACTCTGAGTGCCGTCTGACAGGTAGATCTTCGGGGGCGCCAGTTCCGGTGGCCGCCTACTCGAAGTATTACTCAGTTTATTGTCACTTGGAATGTTCAACATTGCACCGGAGTCCTCAACATTGTTGCCGTCGTAATTTTCGTTGAAATCTTGCAAGTTCATGTCACTGCCATAGACGCTGCTGTCACGTGAATGGCTGGAAAGTTTGCGGATGAAGCTAATAGCGAAGGAGGCGCGCCGGAAGGCGTTTCCGTACATACTCGTGCTCTCGATCTGACTTCCGGTGGAAATGTGCGTGTCAGTAGGGGAATGGGGGCGAGACGTTGACATCCGTTCCAGATATTTGGTCTTCAACCTTTAATACACAAAGTATTACTTTTTAAAATACATCAATAAATTGCATAGGATTTTCAAATTCAAAACTGATATAATACGGCTTTTTTATATTAAAGATAACATAGACACATACACTTGCATCTCGTTCGGAAGCGTTGAGTTGAAACCATCTTTGCCAACCAACCAGTATGTCTTCTGTAGACCTTTTCCCTAGAAATGATGCGAATATATTTGACCCGCGTCATGCGAACATGGTTGTTATGTCATATGAGGCCACCGTATCTCTAGCCCTGTAGCTACCCTGCCAGATAATCAGAACATAACATTTCGTGACTTTATATCAGCGTAGCTCCTGAGCAGACTGTGCGATTGCGCAGGCTGAGCTGGAGCTTTGCTGGGCGCATATGGCGTGAGAACAATGCTCGCATGACGCGGCTCATTTATGACCAAATGTCCTCGACGACAATTAAAATAAAGGAATATTTGCAATATAAACTCATTTACCTTGTCCTTAAATTACGTGTGTGTAATTGGTACATGTAATATTTATAAGATAGCTGGTCATCAATTATTATGTAACTGAAAATTACACAAATTACACGTGTAATTTTGTTGGTAAACGGCCTTACAGATATGGTCGATACACTCACATGTCATAAAGAAGCTAATATAACACACTTACTCAGGAAATGAAAAAAAAAGACAATAATTTGGTGTACAAACCCAGCACATTAAAAGCCCTTTCAAAATCACATATCATTTAAAATATAATTATATGGATCAAACTTCTATTGATTTATGAAATGTTGTTTTATACGGATTAATGATGTTTTTTTCTGAATATATTGAGATCCGGATCCGGATTAAATCTATTACGTTGCATGACCTTGATCTATCATTAACTGCTGCACCGACCCGTGCACTCACCTTGACCTCTATGACCCCTCGTTCTAGAAGTTGGAAGCCCTGGTTAAGTGCTCGAAGGGCCTCTGCAAAGTCCATGCTGACGTGGATGTGAAGAGCTGAGAAAGCATGTGAAATAAACGATGAAATAACATGTACCATAAATAGAACCTTTTCACATTCCAAATATCAAGTTTTGTAGGAGTTGTCTCCCTTGATAGACCGAGTCGAGAACGAGGATGAGGATGTGGAAGCTGAGATTGCCTATGTAGAGGAATTATAATATTCATTTGATAAAATGTTCAATAAACTTAACAAAATTACTTTATTTTGTAAATTTGCATATTTTTGCAAATCTTAGTTTATAACACAAAAACTGTTTAACTATGGCAACATAGCCACTATTGATAACGTTACTTAAATGGACGTCATGATAATTGTGTCAGAGATTAAAACTAGTAACAATAATAATCTAGCGTTACATTTACACATAGAATATTTGATACAAAGGAAATCCCAGGCATTTTCATCAATTAATGCGTTCTGTGGAATACAAGTGCATTCCTGAATAAATCGAATAAAATAATCCTATCTTTTACATCTAAATTTATAATCGTCTTCCAATTGTTGTCATTTTTGGCCCTTTAAGTGGTGCTTGTTAAATTATAAGTAATTTAAAGGAAGGATGGCTATATTTATTATATTATCCACTAAAACATCACTTAACAAGTGTAGACTACTTATAACTATGTTATAATATGATTCTTGTTATTCTTATTAGTGTAACATTTATACCTCAGTAAACAGATTGAATTTTAAATATATAAATTGCAAACAACAGAGAAATTATCGTAAGAAATTTGTATCGACAAAAGATAGCTAATATTTTTAACTTCGACCGCTGCTTCGATTTTGTGTACCTTTTCCAGTCGATTCCATCCTGGACGCCATGTTAATGGTATCTCCAAAAAGACAGTACCTCGGCATGGTCAGACCGACCACCCCGGCTGCGCAGTGACCCGTATGTAGACCAATTCGCAACTGCAGCTTAGCTTCCGGTACATGGCGGATCCGAAAGCTGGTAACTGCGCTCAAAAGGTCCAGTGCCATGTTGGCTATCTCGCCCGCGTGATGGACACAGTGCCGCGGAACCCCACTGGCGACCATGTAGGCGTCCCCGATTGTCTCTACCTACAAATAAACATGTGAGCCTCGTTCTGTCAAAACCTTAATGCATGTGCGTAAAATGTCGTCAAAAATCCAGTTTAGGCGGAAAGTGTTGTCCCTGATTTGCCTGTGTGGGCTACCAAGGCTAATCTGGGACGACACGTAACGCACATGCATTAAGCCCAGTTTTGCCAGAACGAGGCTCATTTGAGACTTATCAATCAAGGGTAAAGTTGACCAGTTGCCGGTTTTGATTTTATTCCTTTAATAATACTATTTATTTTTTTTGTAAAATGCAATCAAATTACATTAATTCATTTAAAAAACAAACAACCCTGTGTAAACATATCTTTTAGTGTAGAGTATTTTTCGACAATGTGTATATTCAAATGTAGGAAGAATACATTTGCTTACAGCCAAATTTGTTTCGGAGCATATTTATTCACCTGTGCTGGCTCCCGGTCACAAAACTTCGACAGTGAAAATCGCTTTCACTTTTACGATATTAACACATTATTAAAATATATAATGAAATCGAAGTTGAAATTGTTGTTCACAACCTATTCTGAATTGAAAATAGCGATTCATCAGTATCTATTGAATATGACGACGTCCAAAATTGATGCCAGTTTGTTGACATTGTGTTTCAATTTAAAATGTATTTCTGAAGTAAGTTGACATCGGTTTTCTTGAACAAAAACTTCGAACGTCAATGTAAAAAATGTCATCAATGTCATTAGAAATAAAACAAATCTATCACCGAAAGTTTGATGAACTTATTAAAATATAATATTTAGTTATAAATACAAATCAAAATTAATAAATATTAATATAGGCATAACATATATATATTCAAATGCATTATTATTGTACAAAATAGTATCAAATTATATTGGTACCTTGTAGACGTCATGCATGCCTATGATCTCGTCGAATGTCGTGTAAAGGTCATTAAGCAGATCAATAACCTGTAATAAATGTTGTAATATCAAGGTTCATAGTTCACGGTGCATATACCACGTGACTTTTTAAGATCTGTGTTTGGAGAATACTATCAACAAAAGCGCGACCCAGGTAACATTTTTAAGGATGTCTTTTTAAATATTTCACCATTTTTAATGGGATAAAATGGAGAGCCCCCTCATTCGTGAGAGTTTTCTATGGGTATCATGATTTTTTTTAAACAAATAAGTATTTTTTCAGTAAAGTGAAACCGCGCGTTTGAACGGTTAGAAAAATGTCGGATTAGCGTGGACCTTCATATTACAAACGCGCGGTTGCACTTTACTGAAAACATACTTATTTGTTAAAAATATGTTAATTCAGATTAACGCGTCATTCATTTGCACCTACGCGAAATCGATAAATGCATACATTACCATGTATGCGATATCAAGAACGATAATGGCAACGGGGCAGTATTAATATGAATGTCAGACAATGTTAGTAATGAGGCTTTCGTGAAATACTATACAGGAAATAACAGAACAGAGAAAAACAGAACAATATTTTATTACAGCAATTTATACATAGCACAATATGGGGAGCATGTTCAGTACACAATATTCAAATTACGGATGCCCTGAAGTATATAATATAATTATGCACGGAATAGGAATGCATGCTCTAGTGTAACAAACGCGTACATGTATGTGAACCTTGTTCGGGGAAAACTGGGCCTAATGCATGTTCGTAAAGTGTTCTCCCAGATTAGCCTGTGCAGTCCGTACAGGCTAATCTGGAACAACACTTTACGTCGAAACTGGGTTTTCGCTAAGAAGAGACTTCCTTAAAACGGAATATACCTTAAAAGCGGAAAGGGTCGTCCCTGATAAGCCTGTGCGGACTGCACAGTCGAATCTAGGACGATACTTTACATACATGCATAAAGCCCAGTTTCCCCAGAACGCGGCTCAAATTGCAGATTGTAAATACCTGCAAGGGCGTACTGGAGCCGGAGAGGTTTGTGAAGCCCACGATGTCTGAGAAGAAAATGGACGCCTCTGAGAATGTTTCCGGGACCACGTGTTCTCCACGCTTGAGCTGCTCCGCTACCAGCCTTGAGGGGTGAAGCCAAAATTCAATGTCAAAACAATTATGCTTTATACATGCTTAACATAATTTGGGAAAACTATACAGACGAACACTCATATTGTTATCGTTTTTTTCTGTGAAATATATTATACATATAAAAGACTATAAATGAATTGTCCGTGTCTGTTTGAAAAAAAATCTCGATGTTCAAATGTTCCAATATTCTGACAAGAGTTCGCTCTTACCTCTAATTTCTAATTCTTACAGTTCACACTTTCACATGTGACGTATTACTTACATTATTGCAACATGCTTATCACTGGTGAGTGATTGTTATATATTCGGTAAATATACAAAACGAGCAGGTTTTCAGACTGTAGTTGAGTATTTTTGATTTCGAAGATAAACTGTAAGACTGTACAACGTTCAGCAACGAACATGCCATAATCATTTCAAAGAAAAAAAGTAAAACCTTAAGTTGATGCAAATAAAATGGTGTTTAAATGTATAAAATATATAGATGTCTATCTGTCTTGGGGCCATGAAATCTAGCCTAAACCTTAAACCATGACACTGAACCACATTCTTACCGTATCCTAACTGCTTAACCAAAATTAATTACCTATTACATTTAACATATTTTCAAACCTTAACCTCTAACCCTTACCGTAATTCAAACATAAGCCAAACCTATATCCCTTAACCTAACCTCTAAATCTTACTCCTATCCGAACCCTAACCTCTATCCATAATCATAACCTCTAAACCTTACTCGTATCCTAACCCGCAACCTCTATCGATGACCCTTGCCACAAACCCTAAACATTATACTTAACCCTAACCTCTAACCGATACTCAGAATGAATGACTGCACTCACGGTGGCAACATCTGGTAGAGCAGCGTGTCTGTCTTCTGTTTCTCCTGGGCCAGCTCCTGTGTCCGGTTGGCCACCAACTCCTCCAGGTTGTTGCTGTACGTCTCCAGCATAGTTATCATGTTGTCCAGGATGTTTGTCTTCCTGGAGCGGTATTTATAAGAGACGCGTTCTTGGAAAATTGGGCTTAATGAATGTGCGTAAAGTGCCGTCCCAGATTAGCCTGTGCAGTCCGCACAGGCAAATCAGGGACGACACTTTCCGTCCAGACTGCATTTTCGGGATGAAGACACTTCATTTAAACGAAAAATTTCATAAAAGCGGAAAGTTTCGTCCCTGATTAGCCTGTGCGGACTGCACATGCTTATCTGATACGGCACTTTACGCACCTGCATGGAGCCCAGCTTTCCCAGGGCGTGTCTCAAAATATAAACAATATGAAACTGTATCTGCACCAGCAGAAGAGAAACCTTATTAAGTAATAAAAGCACGCGATTCTTATCAATGAGCAAATTGCAAAAAAAGTATGACGCAGCAGAAAATCACTTAAAATGCAGAAATCACACAAATATGAAGACAACTGGTTTTAACCGCCTTGGAACGGTCAATCCAACGCATTTGGGTTTACTTTCAATTACTTTTTGTTCATAACACTAACAGCAATTTGGACAAATGGTGAGTTTGCCTTAAAAAAAGCCACAAATGAACAACACAACTTCTTTTAATGATCGATTAAAAATAAACAGTCGAACAATATTTTGGTCCTTAAATGGTCTAATCTTTGAAACTCAATTTTTGAAGTTAATAATTATGTATCGGATATTTGGTAGGCTTATATCGTTACTTTAAAGGAATGGTAATTGCAAATAGAAAAAATAACACAATATCAAAATAAATAAGAACAACGGGATGTGTTTTATTTGAAAATTAATTACATACCACGTTTTTTTTTTTTTACTTTCTTACGAAAAATTAAATTGAAAAAAAAAACATTAATAATAATGTATACACCTTAAGCGTGCATGTTATGCTTTAAATATGCATGTGAATGTCTTTAAAATGTGTTTCTATCGAAAGATGAAGACATCAGAAGCAGAGACATACACTTTGTTATGGCATATGTTGGTTTAAAAAAAAAAAAACGTGCTGAAGTTTTTAAGATTAATTTTAATTTTATATAATCACAATTTATCGGTTACAATTTCGACACAAATTACATAAAAAGGACCTACGCAACAAGTTTAAATCGATATTATTTCACACATAACGAAAGTAATATCGTAGATGTGTCTTCATGGAAAAGGTAAAAAAAATAGCTCTTACCTTTTCCCGTTAATATCAATTATTGATTTAAGCACCGCGTGTATATCCGGTCGTAACTCCGGGTTCTCCTGCCAGCACGTGCGCACGAGGAGCAAGAGCCTTTCTGGGGCGTCGGCTCCTTCCGGTATCCTGGGCCGGATGGGCGGATCCTCCCCTAGTCGCACTCGGGTTATGATTGCTTAAATGGTGTATACACATGAGAGCGCTATGATCCATGACTGACATTTTTGTTTCAGTTCAACATTCTGTAACATGTAGTTCAAACCCAAGATCTCCCATGCAATTCTGGATCTAAATTGATCAACACGGACCATTAAACCCATTGTGTAGGTGCTTCAGTACGTGTTCTAAAAATGTAACATCATGTTACGACAGACAAACATCAGGGCTTTTTTTTCTTGATTTGTGGAAAAGGCCTGTCTTTCCATTTTTGGGGGAAAATATGGACAAAACTGAAAAAGGGGAAGAAATTTCCCAAAGTAAGCTTGAAATTTGGGAAAAATTGCATCATTTTAAAGAAATTCTCTTAGGGGAAGGGGCTTTTCTTTTGCAGAAGGGGCCTATGTAAGGCCCTTGCTAAAGAAGAAAAAAAGCTCTGCACATATCATAATGGCAAACCAGAGAAATTAGTAGAAAATGTAACTGTTGGTATACAAGTCGCTTGTTTTTACGGACACAAAGCAGCCATTATGAGTCTTTTCGTTGCTCTAATTCACTTACCTTTGTTGGAGGAGATGCCGTTGAAGTAGTATGGCGGACATCGCAGAAGGATCTCCTGCATGACCACGGCGAAACTGAACACGTCCCCCTTCTGTGTGCCCTTCGGGGGTCGCCTTGGCAGACGTAGAAGCTCAGGGGCCGTCCACAACAGCTCTGGAAATTGTAAGTAACGCTTTTTGAAGGTATTCTTGTGTCATTCAACTGTATTTGTTAACGCTGAATTGCGTCAAAATATTTATATTTTTAACAGAAACTGCCTCGAAAAAGAAACTTAATACCAATTGTCATTGTTTAAATAGACACCGCCTTTAAATGTTTCTTTAAAATATAACAACGCACGAATATAATAACAGGATTACGAACCGGCGAATACATCGTTTTCCGCGTCCCAGTCGGAAACCGACTCTGTCGTGGACGCTGCAGGCGTGTGTTCGTCGGCGGGGGTGCACACCGCCCCGTAGTCCGTCAGCTTTAGAACCCATCGGCTGTCTATAACGCAGTTGCTTGATTTTATGTTGCCATGAGAACGGACGCTACTTCTGTGCAAGAACTCTAAACCCTAAAATAATCAAGCATTCGCATATGAATTCAACAGATAATGTTGTTATTAAGAAAAATACTGTATTTAACCTCTTTATTCTAGCACGGAACACATATTAAATGTGAGGTAAACCATACCCCATACGCGCATGATTTATATATTTGTGATTGAAGTTTCAGGCAGTACTGTTTAAAAAAATATATACTAGTATTATAAATCCTACTGAATGTGTGGTCTGTTTCATCAATCCGTATTAAACAGTAAAGGAAGTGAAAGCATACCCTGCTTAAATCCATGAGGAACGACATTTTAAACATGTGGTCCAGTTTAATATCTTCGTTTTCAAGGACATCCTGAAAAAATGCAACATATTAATATTGATATGAACTCAGAATATAAGTGTTAGTTTGATTTTTACCAGCTTTCAAGAAATCTGCAAATGTTTGAACAATACAATAACACGGTTACTATGAAACACAGACCTGAAGGCTGCCCTTGGAGCAGTATTTCATTAGGATGAAGCTGTTGCCCGGCTCCACGCTGACTCCAATAAAGGGATTCAGGTTGTCATGGTGCAGATCTCGAAGCTGGAAACCACATCGAATACAAAATTAAAAACGGATTAAATTGTATTGAAAGAGACAAATAAACACACGCTTCTTACTTAATTCGTAAGGAAGTAATGCATGGATTGGAAAAACCATCGGAACTCATGTTCTTTCTTATACGATATGTGCTTCTCTGTCGTATATGCAGAACCATAAGGAATAGGTTGACATTAAAATCGTCATTGTACAAATAAAAATAGTAATAAGTATGAATGACCAACCAACCAACTTGTATGAATAATGAACCAACATTATGTATGTGTTTCCGTATATGCAAATAATGCTCTACATTCAGCTGGACTCGAGTACGGTACATTGGGTGAACTTCCTTGCATAAAAGTTCATCCGAATAAAAAAAATTGAGCTGAAAATATTAGTCTTAAATAGATTACACTTAAAAATATTACCGCATTTAAATCCTTTAGCGTTTCGCGTGTAAGTTGAATTGATCGTTGTTTTATTTCTTTTACGGCAACAATTGAACCCTACAATAAAGAAAACACAGCATCATTATGCATACAGATAATAAATCGCATAAACAAACTCTTCAGCAAGTTGCTAAGTACCGTAAGTAAACGAATAACATGTAATTGAATCGCGCTCTGATAAAACGGGGTTAAATGAATGTCCGTAAAGTGTCGTCCCAAATAAGCCTTTGAAGTCCGCCAAGGCTAATCAGGGACGACACTTTCCGCCCAAACTGGATTTTTGTCAAGAAAAGTCTTCCTTTAAAAAAAACATAAAAGCGGCAAGTGTCGTCCCTGATAAGCCTTACGAACTGCACAGGCTAATCTGTGATGACACTGTACGCACATGAATAAACCCCCTTTTCACAGAGCGATGCTCAATTATGTATACAACTTTGAAATCACAAACTGAATAATTCTTGCTTACCTTATAGCTTCCGACGGTGGCGAAAAGAAGTGCCTTGTCGATGCTGCTTGTGGAGCCAAGACCTAGGGTGCCCCTGGTTTCCTGGAAACATAGGGCATGTGAATCGCGTCATGCAAAAATGGGTCTCATACCATATGCGGCTAGCGTAGCCCCAGACCAGCTTGTGCATACTTTGTAACTTATAACAGACAGCGTAGCTCCTGGTGCTTGTCTGGAGCTACACCGACCGCATACGGCACATGACGCTTCTCAAGTAGTCTCTTTAATAGAAGTTACAATTTAATATCGCTTAATGCTTTGCAAATGCCGCCAACATATTTGAAAGGAAAGAAGATTTTTTCACCGAATCAATGTATAAGCTTCCATGTAAGTCTTTTAAACGATACGAGCAGAGTATTTTGCGTTACTTTTCAGAAAGGATTAGACTAGCTGGAACGAGTTTCTCCAGGCAAATATTGCCAATAAAAAGCTCAATATTTGCCTTGCGCCTAACAAGTTATGCTAGTTCCGTGTCTATACAGCTTTCTAGCTTTCTTACAGCCCGCATGAGTCGTTTCCTGGGGTTCGGGTTATCTTTGGAGCCCCGTGGCTCGGGGATGCTGGTCTGGGTGTTCAGGCGAGGTCGCCGCATCTTTATCTCGCTGTTGTTGACTTTCCAAACCATACTCAGTAACTCCTTCTCCATTTTGGACTTTCTGTAAGGAAACTTATCAACATCGAGTCTGCACTAAGCGACTTTTTTTTCGTTTAATTGTCGAAAAGTGTATGAATTAGTCATAGTTCGAAAAAAAAAAAATTTAGAATTGTTTGCATTCGTATGTGTGGGTTGTTTTCGGCAAATAAATGACGATTTGGAATGTACTTATCAATTCTCAACTGTTTGTTGTCAACGTGTTATAATGTTTATTATTTGTTATCTTGGTTGTTCAAAAAATGTTTATGTAGGCATTAAATTTAACGATTTCGAAAAATCTGTTTATAAATGCGACAAGAACAAATGAGCCGCGTCATGAGAAAATGGGTCTTGTGCCACATGCGGACAGCGTAGATCCAGACCAGACTGCAGTCTTGTCAAGAGTGCCCATATACACTGATGAGACCACAAAACCTTGCTTGACTTTATAGCAGACAATGTAACCCTTGACCAGACTGTGCGAATGCTCAGGCTGATCCGGAGTTACGATGGTCGCATATGGCATAAGACCCATTTTCGCATGACGTGGTTCATATAAAAAAAAAATAGGAATGCATTCACGGCATGGCAATGATGCATGACGTTCTTTTTATAATAATGCGAATACAAAGATGGTAAGGTTACCAATGTGGCAAATGACGTTGGGCATGCTAATTTTATATGTTTTTTTTTATATAGATATATTTATTGATCGAAAGACAATATTAGTACACGCATTTAGCAATAGCAATTGAAAACACAATACAATGAACATTCCAAATTGTTCTAAAAGTTTCTGTTTGATCTTTATTGAAAGCAATTATCTTCGCATGTTAAATTGTGGCGTGTTCTATGAAAACTTGGCAAAATGATTGTGCGTAAATTGTCATCCCAGATTAGCCTGTGCAGTCCGCACAGGCTTATCCGGGACGACACTTTCCGCCTATGCACAGACTAATCTGGGATGACAATTTACGCACAAGCATTTTGCCCAGTTTTCTCAGAACACGACACAATTAACTATTGCACTTACCTGAACCGTAGGTAAAGAGCTACCGAAACTATAACAACGAAGAGAACAGAAACGCAACTGCCAATGATGACTGGTGTGTTGTTTTTGCCTGAAAATGCATAACATAATTAAATAGCCAATTTTTTCATTCACGCAGCGAAAAGGGGCGTAGTTTAGATATCTTTGTGAGAATTAATGTTGTGAAACTAACCTTGTTGGGTTTATAAATGTCTTCGTGCTTTTATTAAAAGGATTTGGAAGTTTATTTCGATTGAAAAGCCTATATATTGTGAGTTATTTACCTTCAACGTATTATACGTTGTAGACATACCGTAGTTTTTTTTTTTTTGTACACGAACAGAAATCATAAACTTCAAAATGATAGACTGTAAAGCATTCAATACAGGTTTAACATATGTGTCGTGTTCTGAGAAAACTGGGCATAATGCTTGTGCGTAAATTGTCATCCCAGATCAGCCTGTGCAGTCCGCAGAATCTCTTCTTAGCGAAAATCCAGTTTAGGTGGAAAGTGTCGTCCCTGATTAGCCTGTGCGGACTTCACAGGCTAATCTGGGATGACACTTTACGCGTATGCATTATGACCAGTTTTCTCAGAACACGACACAAGTATGCTGTGTTGTGTGATGCCGTTCACAAATTCATTATCACATGTTTACTTCTAAATGAACTAGTTGTATGCGATGGAGACCAGGAAAAGCACTGAAACACACAGCGTCAGTCCTTACGGTTCTGCTGATTAGGGTTATTATCTGTTTAACGTTTATAATTGGAAATATTCACTAAAAAATATATCGATAACCGTGTGCTTAGAGTTTTTCAAACAATGCAACGCTTTGCTTATATTTATATATATGTTTGCTTATATTTACTAAAAGAATAGATCGATTCGAGAATCTACCGTAAATGTCTTTATGAAACTGCAAAGCAAACAAGTATAGAAAAAAAAGGATTAAATTATATTGTATTATATATTTCCACTAAGACTTCAATATTTTGATTACTGGATTACTTCTTTACACGTTTTTTACGATTATATACATAACTACAGCACCAGACCTTCCGCGTCGGTGTTGAGGCAGTTCTCCCCCTGCCATCCGCATTTTGGGGAATCCGGAGGTATATCCCCTCCTTGCCACGTGACTGGGAAACTTTCATACAGACTTCCGTTCACTTGCATAACAACTGCGAAGCCGCCATTTTGGAAATGCGTTATCACAACTGGGCGTAATATCTTACCGGAGGCAGAGACATCTCGGGTCCCAAACTTTGCTAAAAGGTATGAGACGCGCTCTTTGAAAAGGTTCGAACTGGATTTACGTCAAAAACAGTCTTTCTTTAGGCGAAAAATACAATAAAAGCGGAAAGAGTTGTCCCTGATTAGCCTGTGCGCACTGCACAGGCTAATCTGGGACGACACTTTACGCGCATGCAAAAATTATCAATGATTGTTCCATATAAGAACTATGCTTCTGTTCATTATGATGATAACAAGACCTTATTACAATGGCAGTTGTTATTATAAACGATGTCACGCTTATAGTAGGATATAAACACGATTGCTAGTACGTAACCAAGCTATACCTCGACACAAACGATTACGTGATTCAAGTGGAATTGCAACAGGAAAGTATTCATAACAAAATATTGAAAGTTAAACTTAGTACAAATCCGTTTAATAAACCCACAGAGATTTTCAATAAAAGATGCGTTGCAGTTCTCGTGCAACGAACTCGAGCTGTAATCCGGTTTTCGAGCGTCTCCGAACGTTAAACGTATTTATAGATCTATTTTGCATTGTTCATATTAAAGTGTATCAACAAGAAGTTTATCAAGAAGAAATGGGATTGCCTACTTTGAAATGACCGTTTAAGACGCGTGAAATCAAATGTTCCGTTGCTCGAGGACCCATTTGAAGAGTTGATTATATCTGCAGCTAACAGCACCGTCTCGTACATGGAGACGGCAAATTCGTCACTCTGAAAGTATAAAAAGTTTGTAAAATACAACGAATAATTGTCTCTTTCTTATTTATTTTGAATAACTAATTTAGCATTACAATTTTGCCTTAATCTCAAATTGTATTGCCTTTAAAGTAATTGGCCGTTGTAAACATTACCATACTATTTTAACATGCATTGTACTGATATTATCTTATTTAATACTTACAGTTTAATATTAAATTAGAACGGTCACTTTCGTATTTGAATATTGCTTTGTCAGAGCGGATAGGCAGTTCAGTTTTAATAACATGTTTTCCTACAATGCAAGCTTCATGCCTTTATAGTATCGCTGTTCAACAATATAATTATATTATAGTCGAGAAATGATATGGGCAAAGATAAGTCAATCGTTGGTACCCTTTATATTTCAAATGATGATTACTCGTAAACAAAGTGTATTTTAAGAACGAGTCTACGTCATCAGTTTAATTGCGATCCCTGGTGTATATTGTTATTTTTTATTTTTTTTAATATTTGACAAAAAATGGAAAAATTATCTTTTCGACAATTTGAGTCGCGTTCTGAGAAAGCTGGGCATAATGCATGTGCCTACAGTGTCGTCCCAGATTAGCCTGTGCAGTTCGCACAGGCTAATCAGGAATGACACTTTCCGCCTTAATTGGATTTTTGCTAAGAAGAGACATCATTTAAACGAAAAATGTCATAAAAGCGGAAAGTGTCGTCACTGACTAGCCTGTGCGGACTGCACAGGCTAATCTGGGACGACACTTTACGCACATGCATTATGCCCAGTTTTCTCAGAACACGACTCATTTGTGAACGAGTCCCTGTCAAGACGTCTCCGTGCTAAGACGCCTCGAAGCAGCAATCACAATGACTGTACGAGGTCATATTTAGAATTCATTATTTAAAGGGACATTTTCACATTTTGATAAATTGAAACAATTAAAAAAAAACAGATTTGCTTATTTTCGTTGTAGTTATGTTTTTTTTGCAAAGAAACAGTGATACTGAATATTTTACATACTAGAAAATATCTATTGTATTCAACTTTTGATGATTTAAAAACCTGAAAATTATAAAGCGTAACAAACTGTTGTATAATTTGGAAAGCTCTGTTGTTACCTTATTTGGGGACGAGGTGACATTGTGTAACGTCATCTGCTGCGTTTGATTGTTAAAGGTAGATACAACGGCGGCATCCTCGGTAAACGCTGATATTTGTAGCAATTCTGAAAGCAAATGCTTGAATTCATCTCAAATTGAAAATACGAACATTTCCAGTGAACACAATAACTACACATGTTTGAGACAGCAGGTATTTGTCACAATGGGGAAAAAGGAACAGAAACCCAGTGTTATGGAGACTTTAACGATAAATTGTGCATACAACTTTGTGTAAACGTATTCGTATGAAACCATAAACGTTTAGACAAAATCTTTTCTTCAGTTTAGACATTGTGGATTTTAAATGCAAGAGTTCAATTTAAAAACAGATTCTTAAATTATATCCTATCATTTTGCTTAAGCAGGACCAAAGTAGCAAAAGACATCCGTAGTAGCATTGGTTATGCGGCATTATAAAAAAAACTTAGAAAAAATAGATGTCAGAGCTTTAAATTGGTATGATAATTCGCGTCGGGACTATTGGGATTTTAAGACATTCAGTAGAAAGATATGCGTCATAGCTTGAAGTACAAACGGGCCGCCGTTACCAGGTCCGATGGAGGGCTGATATCCGATCAGTTCCGTTTCCGGTGAAGCGCCGAAGCGACAGTAGATGAACACAAACTCCGCTGACATGCCGACGTCACTGGCTACCCTGAGCAACTCCATAAGATATTCGGGCTGCATGCATATGAGGATGACTGAAAATAGAGCCTCGCTCTGTGAAAAGGGCGTTTAATGCATGTGCGTAAAGTGTCGTCGCAGATTAGCATGGGCAGTCCGCACAGGCTGATCAGGGACGACACTTTCCGCTTTTATTGTAGTTTTCGTTAAAAGGAAGACTCTCCTCGACGAAAATCCAGTAAAGGCGGAAAGTGTCGTCCCTGATAAGCCTGTGCGGACTGCACAGGCTAATCTGGGATGAAACTTGACGCACATGCATTAAGCCCCCTTTTCACAGAGCGAGGCTCAATTCAAGTACGTCATCACTTTTTTTTCACAGTCACAACACACATGACGGAAACGTCTACGGGAGCTCTTTTTTATAATCGAACTATCTTTCATCCTGTCAAACCATTTTCGAGGGCCAAGCCTCAGTGCAGTCAATTAAAAGTTTTTTGGATTAAATATTAAAGTACTACTGTCCGTACAACGTGCAATATAACCAACGGGAAGTCTATAATGACGAAAATGTGATATTAAAATAGATCTAGTTTAATGTGACACGAGTTACAAACCAAAATAAAAACATTACACGAAGCCCAACAATAATACACAAAAAAACGAACTCCCGTGATAAAGCTTAATGTTCTCAAATTGAAAGTAAGTTCTTTCATGGAACCTAAGTTCAAGTTCAGAAACCAGTTAAATTACAACTGTGTCATTATTAAAGCTTGGCATATTGAAACACTTGAAATATTTGTCAACGAGTCTTTCTTATAACATTTTGTCGGAAAACAAGTTTAAAAGCGCGTTTTCGTACATTTATCCTGAATTAAACAATTTGAAAATTGCATATGGAGTGGTTCGCATGGGACACATTATTAAGATAGATATGTTTTAAACTTAACTAAAGTTAAAGCACAAGTTCGTTCATACACATGACTAGGCATAATTAAAAGCAAGTATTTTACTTCTCGCGTGGTCTTGAACTTCGACAAGGGCTTTTCTTAGATCCTGATGCCCGAACTGCTCAAGATGGTAGAGACGCTTGATAGTCAAGTCTTCGTTTGGGAACACGTAGTTAATGGTCTCAACCAGAGATGTACATATCTCCATTCGGTTGGCTATCACAGCTGAAAACGTAATTAAAAGGACTTACAGTGTGACTTTGTGATGCATGAAGTTTACTTAAGTAATTTCATCGGAAACAAGTATGCATTTGATAAAACTCATCTGTTCCTTACACGTCGATCTATAAATATAACCTCATGCAGACAAATGTTTTATTCGGTGTTTAACTTTTGTATTAGTACGTTGTACCCATCGTCCGTCCATCTGAGTTTTGTGCCGCGCGTAACTCGAATAGTATTGCGGCTAAAGTGATGAAACATTATATATTTACAAGCATACGTACTTGCGTGCCTGTAGATGTTGGTTAAAGGCGTTTTCACACAAAATTAGAATGTGGTGGATTTCGTTTTCTAAGGACACATGACAACCTCTTTCTACGTGCAATGGAATGATGTGTTCAGGTACTTGCAATTGTTGAAATGCATCTTTTAAATAATAAAAATATCACCTGAATAAAAATGAAGCGTTTGTTAAAAATACGTCAATAAATTATAACAGACTGCCATAGTGATATTTTTACCCATGCATCATTTCCGCTCATCCCCTTGAAATGCTTACCTAATTTATTCCATTTGCAATGTTTCAGCAGCGTTACAAGAGCGTGCGTGACGTCATCTAGTGACGTGTACGTGCTGATGACGGTGGTGTTATACGGGTGCGTACAACTTTGTCTCTCTGCGCGTGGCAGCCACGTGAAGGTGGGGATGGAGGGATTGAGCACAGACATCAACTTGGAGGCCAGTTCCATGCCTAAAAGTGAGAGCAAACATACGTTGATTAAAAGGGACTTGTTAATGGGACTTATTCAAATACAAACACTATATACGTTTGTTAGTAAATACATTAATTAAATTATAGTTTTCAAAACTAGGAAGATCTGTGAACAAGTAGACAAGAGACTGTACCTTTAATTTCAGCAAAGTTTTATCTCATTGTATATGCGTTAACGCGAATAAAGTGTTACTCCATGTCGCATTTTCGTAACGCATGTATCGCATTTTGCCATATATCATAATATACAACAGGAAATTACATTGACGCAGTACTTTAACCCCGATTTAGTGGAAAATATCCGCTTGAATGTAGCACGTTATGCACGTGTTTTCCGAATCGATAAGTTACGCATATGGTATATGGCGTTACTGAAATATTGTGTCGCACAGGGCCGTACAGCGATGCTGCCGATGCAATAAACTTTTGTTTATTTATCCAAGTTGATATATATCAGCAAAAGGCTAACACTATTTTGTGTTGGTTATCCATTATAAAATTAGATATGCGATTTAAAAATGTGACCATAAGTAAGCTTTGTGCCTTTATGAAAGTAGACGCGCTGTAATTATAAAGGGAAATAACCGCTTTAAAAAAAAAAGATAATCCAATTACACCTGACTACACTTGAACTCTATTTTAAGAACTTTGGAAACCCCGATTATGATTTGTCACAACACAAACTAGCGTGAAAGGAGTAAGACGAATTTCTTTTGTGTAACAAGTAAGTTTGTGTTATTTTTCGTTCAATGTGATACATTTAATATACATATGTGTTGGTACCAATTGTTATGCAAATTAATTGTTCACTTGTAAACCATATAGCTTTACTGGCAACATAACTGTCAATTGATAATAATTTCGGATGAACACTTTCTGGATGTATTTCTTGGCAATTGAATAGAGTTTATAGAGTTATGTCATTTTGTCACATGAACTGTTTTATCCAAATACTGTACAATGAGGTCGTCAGTTCCGAAAATTCTCCAGTTCCGAAACAAATCGAAATTAATTCAACATTTAAAAAAAACTTACCACTTATAGCAAAACAAATTGTGCAGTCATGAACAATAACATTTGATGTTTTTTTTCCCACAAAACCGGAATTAAACAGACAACTCTGAACAGTCACCATCATTGAAGCGCTCGCAGACATTTTTCAAATGGCGCAAAATTCTTCCTGCGGGTGTGTAGATCAGTGAGAAAGAAACAATTATTTTCCTAATCCATTGTCAACGGTAAGTGTTCGTGGTATCAAGTTGAAGGATATTTATCAGAGAATCAGAAAACAACTAGATGTGTACATTTTCAGTTGAACTGTTGATTAAAACACGCGAAACAGACACCTTGGTACAGATGTCAGTTTCGAAACACCCTTTTCCCGTAATGGGGGTTGTCTCCTGAATTGTAACGTAACCCTTTTACTTTATTTTCTGTTTCAAGATTATTTTTTTTAAATATGGTCCACTGAAACATTCATTACAGATCAGCCTGTGTGGACTGCAGCGGCACAGGCTAATCTGAGATAACAATTATGCAGATGCAATGTACATGGTTTTCTCATGAAAGGGTCCATTTGTTTTTGTTTTCTTTATTGTAATTTTTGTTTTCTTTATTGTTATTGTTATTACAAGTTCTGTGATTACATAATACGAATCAGGTTATGTTTTTTATATTTTAAGAATGATATAAATAAATGATGTTGACGGTTAGAGTTTGTTTTGCGACAACCCTTGTAATGAAAATGCACCTGCTGTCACGTGATTCGCTATTGGAGAATATTAACCGGAAATGGAGAAACGAGAAAAAACATAAACACACATTTATATTTAGAAAGTAACTGAAAATCAAGGTGAGCGCAGGATCGATGTTGAAATTATCTGACAAATACCCTATATTCGAAATCAATGTCGGTCGCTGTTTTTAAGAATACATTTATAATTTCGTTAATGATTCGGAACTGACGACCTCACTGTAGTATATATTTTTTTAATTTTCCAGCAGCATTCATATCATTGAGGTACCAGTTTGACATACATTTACACAGTTACCAAATGAAAAAAAATACAGGTCAAATTAAACATATAAAGGCATTCAAACAGCTTGCTTTTGCATCATAATGGTTTGGTGTATCCGTACCAGCTCTATGTCACACATGGTTTATTTGCGAAAACATAAAAATTATGAAACACAACTGGAATGCTATTTTAACTATCAATTAGTGTGACTCACATCAATTAGTGTGTTTTTTTAAAATATACATGTACAAGTGTTGCGTTAGAAGTGCCTTTGAGTGTACTTTCTAAGTACCTACATCCGCTGCTGTAATGATCCACTTATATAAATCTCTTTATGCTTTTTGCACGACCACTTATGCTTACTGTAACTGAATAATGCTATTTGAGGGATTTCCAAGTATCATTAGTCATTCACACGTTTGTTTCCTACATTGAACTTGTGTCACAGTGATGTGACTACATTCTATTAATTAGGCCTCCACTTGTGGTTTAAATAGACCAGTAATCTTTGGCTATGGGTGGGCCTTGTTACAAACTTATTGAACAAAAAGCTTTATTTAATAATTTATTAAATGTAAAAAAATATTACCCGGTACTATCAATCAAACGTTTGATTTCAGAAACACTTAAGATCTACCAAATTACCTCATATGACAAATATACTTAAGTAAAAATGATATAAAGAAAATTTGGATATAGCAAGCTTGCAAACAGACCTAGCACGGGATTGTATCATTGGGGCTTGTCGGTTCAGAGTCACTGTTACTAAAAATAGAAAAACGGCTTCCGCTCAATGTTTAAGTTTGAGTGGATTTATTGTTCTTTTTTCCTAATGCAATGATTGTAGTAAATCTGATGTAGAAATTATTGGTGTTCAATGCAGAAGAACATTAAAAGAAATTATCTTTCTTTTGATTCTTGTGCAAAAATGTGTGTGTGTGTGTGTGTGTGTGTGTGTGTGTGTGTGTGTGTGTATTTAAACAATGATTTGCTGTTTCTGTTTTTGATTAGGAAGTTAGGCTCTTAGTGTAAAACCATGAACTATAAGCAATTTGAATTAAGTATAGTTATATCATAAATGGCCGTTATTGTGCTTATTGATTAATTTGTAAGAAAATGTTAATGATTATATTGCTTTTGAAAAAATTCAAAGACATTTTTTACCATTAAAAAAGTTGGTTTGAATCGGAATACATTGAATCTAGACAACAGTATTTGATATAAAAATGTAAATCCCACCAATGATTCGATTAAAGCTCTTGTTTTTTTAAATACAGGTTAAGGTATTTGAAATTTTGGTAATTGAATAATTGTTATGTTGTTGTTTTTTTATCAGGAATACTGTTACTAGGCCTTCAGGATGGCAGATAATTACGATGATGTAGACGGGCATGTGTTCTCTAGAATTTACTCTGTGGACGAGACTAAACCAAAAAGTTTAACTGGACAAATTTCGAAAGAAAACAGTGTGAAGTTGAGAAAACCCAACTCAAAGCCAAACACACTGGAGCGAAATGCAAATCAAAATGCGGATAGACACCCGTCATCTTCTGGGTCCTCTTCCTGTGAAGAAACTGAAGCTGACCGTATAGTGTTTAATCGGAGTGAAGAGGAAATCACACCTGAGGAGACATTGCCTTTGAGGAGATCTAATTCCTCCCGACAGACTTTAACAAGCATGGAAATTCCTACTGGTAACTTTGATTTATGTGATACAACGGACAATAATCAAGATGACAATATGAATCATCAAAATGAGGATGCATCACACATTCATCCGACAGAGCCAACAAACTCTGGAGCCGATGGATCCACAGGCTGTTGGAAAAACAAGTATTTTAAATGCTTCAGGAAAACGCTGTTGCCAATAATTGGTCTGGTCTTGTATGTCGGCGACATTTACACGGATATCGCTCTGGCCATGCAATACAATAGTGATGGTTAGGAAGTTTTAACCAATAGTTTTACATTTTAACAAACTATACTTTTCTCATTTTCTCGTAGTTGTTAAACGTCATTTCACCAAACATGTTTGTGCTTAACCATTGGTAAATCATTAACCATTCATTGGTTGTTTGCACATTATTAGTTTGGTCAGTTAACAATATCAGATATTTTATGAAAGAGACTTAGCAAGGGAGATTATAAATCATTGATAAAATTCCATTTTCATTAAGAGTTATCTCTCTTAGCAAGGATAAAAAAATCTTTGCTTTTTTTTCTTTGAGTCTTTTGCAGTTTTTAAAAGTATTTAATTTATTATATGGCAATTAGTTATCCGACTCGCAGTTTTTATGGGTTAGCTGGTTACTATAGTGCATAGTACACATACTTATGCCAGTTATTGACAACTTAGTACCCTATTTTTATCAGGGGTAGGGGGGAAACAGCCATAGAAAAGATTTTTTGACCAATCTCAACCCAATTTGTGTGGCCGGGACAAGGATCGAACCTGCATCCATAGATTAATTGCCAAGTGCTCTACCAACTGAGCTAGCCAGCCCAGTGTTGGTACTGTAAAATTAAACGTTAGAAATTGAATAAAAAAAATCCCAGTGATGTGATTTTGCCTCCTGTGAGGGGATTTCATCTTTGTGAATGACAAGATTACTGATCCAGATTACTCTTCTTAACTTGACCAGACCTATTCAGAAGTGAAGACATGATGAACCCAGTAACATGGGTATTTCCTTCCCTTAGTTGTTTCTAAATCACAACCCTGAAATCCATTTGTTCTAAAGACAAAAATTGTGTTTTACTATTGAAAAGAATAATTATTTGATTCTTGAACCATCCTCAACAGAAATTGAGGTTATTTTTGTCCATCTTAAGGTACTGACATTTCTGTTTACTACCGTATATGACTGAGTGAAAATTTAAACCCAATATGATGTATTCACTTTGTACACTTTAACTTTTTCTTATGAATTAATTTGTTTACACATTGTATGTTTCAGGTGAAAATTTATTGGCTGGGTGCACGATTGCATTCTTGTGTATACCTGCATTATTGATTATGTTAATGGACATCTCCTGGCATTACATAGACGCTAAAGGTGTGGCAAAGAGGAACAGGCAGGAGGGTAAAAATGATGTAGAAATGGAAGTAAAGTCTAGCAATAAAAGCAATGTTTCAAACAATGGCGATCATAAGAAGTTAGTGGAAAACTCAAAGAATGTAGACACCGCAGATGCAGTTGGTGATTCGAGTGATGGCACAGAAAGGGATCCTTTAGAGTGGAAATGGTGGTTAAGAACTTTATTAAGCATCATGACTGTGGGAATATTTGGCATGCTGTGGCGGTACGTAACTTACCAGTCTCGTCATGCGAAAATAGATTTTATGCCATATTTGGCAAGCCTAGCTCCAGACCAGCTTGTGCATTTGCTCAGTCTGGTCAGGAGCCCTGTCATCTGTTGCGACCACTAAACTCTGTGCGAATTTATTGATTACAGGTTAGCTCATGACCAGAGTGCGCGATTTAACAGTCTGGTTTGAATATATGCCATAAGACCCATTTTCGCATGACGCACCTCATACTTTAGAACACCTGTCAACATTTACTAAGTTCTTTTGTATCATTTGCATAGACAGTGACTTCTCGATGTATTTGGGAAGTTCTGGTTTGACGTATTTTTATGTCCCCCAGTCTATACTGGGGGACATATTGTTTTTGCCCTGTTTGTTTGTTTGTTGGTTTGCACAAACTTTAACATTGGTCATAACTTTTTCAATATTGAAGATAGCAACTTGATATTTGGCATGCATGTGTATTTCATGGAGCTGCACATTTTGAGTGGTAAAAGGTCAAGGTCAAGGTCAAAGGTCAAATATATGGGTCAAAATCGCTCAAAAGGGGACATAGTGTTTCAAAAACACATCACTTGTTTAATATTAATAATCATAATAATTATACCCCAGTCCCTAAGAAGGTAAAAGGGTGTACTGGAATCACCACTTGGAGAAAATTGGAAAAATGATTAAATTGCATGTACATGTATAATTGTTTATTGACAACAAAAAATGATTTTGAATCTGATGTATTGTAATGAAGCAACAAGGCTTTAGCCTAAATGGTTATATAATTAATGTATTGAATGACAAAAGTTGAATATTGGTCAATAAACAGCAGAAATGCAAATAATATCTTTATTCTTACATGATCAGACAAATGAAAACAAAACAGTCCCACTGGGGGCTGACGACGTCAAAGCGTAGTCCGTTTCTCTACGACGTCGGGTATATGTTTTACTACGAATTTATGCGGTTAAACATGAGATATACCGCTGATTTATCAAAACTTCGTTGAGTAACCTATACATTATATTTGTAGTTCGTTGCACAACCAATACATACTCTGTGCAAAACCTATACACAAAGCGACTTGTAATTTCCTTCCAAACAAAGCATTTGAATGATTACAATATATGTTCGTAACCTGTTTTGTACTTTAAAATGTTAAATGTACAGTAAGTAAGAGTAACATGTGGTTTCATTTAGGTTAAGTTACTGTAATTGGCTATTTTTAACAGAATAACCACCTTATGCATTACTTCAAATCAATATATT
Source organism: Dreissena rostriformis (assembly GCA_007657795.1). Classification (NCBI taxonomy): domain Eukaryota; kingdom Metazoa; phylum Mollusca; class Bivalvia; order Myida; family Dreissenidae; genus Dreissena; species Dreissena rostriformis. Next base: position 123,721 of record VMBQ01001396.1, on the reverse strand, counting down.
TCGATTTTAGCTCAAAATCAATGTAACTGTTGCAACTACGTGCATTTGTAATTAGTTTGTTATTGAAAATAAAGTACCTTATATTAATGGATGTTCCGTTCTCTAATCCATAATTACCAGAAAAGATGAAACTCGCTTGATTAAGTAGTGTATTGACACAATGTTTTGTAGTAAAACATATACCCGACGTCGTAGAGAAACGGACTACGCTTTGACGGCGTCAGCCCCCAGTGAGTCCTGCACTCAGAATCAGAACTTCTTCTTTTTTGGTTTATTGGTCAAGAAATACAGCAAGACTTAGAATCATGTGGAATGTGCATTTAAGTCTGACAGGGTTTTTCATATTGATTAACAGGACATATCAGTATACTAAATACTTCATGAAGGCAGCCCTAACTTCAACGAAAAAAAGGCATGATTACTACAAAAACCGAGCTCGCAACCTCCAGAGAGACTGTTACATGTTTAACTTCATCGAGGCGTTCTTGGAGTCTGCCCCGCAGTTGGCCCTACAGTTGTATATCACATACGATTTTGACAAGCCGTTTACCGATGAGAGACGTAAGTTAGAGCAGATTACGTAAGTTAGAGCAGATTTATTAACACTTGGTAGTCTTTGACCTTTGAGGGACAGAGGGGCTTATCAGCCATCTGTTCACATCTGCCTCCTGTCCAATTTCTCAAAAAAGTTAAGCCTGGTTTAAGAAAATCTGGCTTGAGTCACTTATTTCATTGGTTCATATTTTATTTTGAAGTTTATTATGGTGAGCAAAATAGTATTATTTCCAGAAATAAAATAAACATGTCATTTTTTGGCTCATTTTATTTATTTGGTTTTTGTTGGAATTAACTTTAAGGAAGATGCAATAATTGTTATGCCACTGTCATATGTCATAATTAAGAGTTATTATTTGAATGTAGATTTATATTATATGTATATATATATATCTTAAGTCAAACAATGCATTGCTATTTCCATAATAACATTTTTGCCGTCAAATGGAAAACTAATATTCCTAAAATTTTGACTTGAAAAAATAACATACTCATACTTACATTTTATGTTTTTTTTCAGGTCGCAGTATGATCCTATCTACGGCCAGTATCACGTGGAACTATTGTGCATATTATCGATGCAACCGAGCAAATGCAGCCAAAAAGGAGGATATTAAATTGATACCATTCATAATCTTTCTACTGTCCACGTGTTCTTGCATCGTACCTCGTTTTGTCTGTGTTATGCTTTTCCTTGTATTCTTTGAGATGAAAGGCATTATCATCATCAGCATCATGTTTTTCCTTCATGTAGTCGTAGTTTTCATTTGGATCTTTAACATGAACCCGAAACTTAAAGGAACTGTTGTTTCAAAGAAATGCAAGTATCTATATTATGGGTTTTTCTCTTATGTTCAGTTCTTCCTCTTTATTAATCTGCAGGGGTCAAACACTAAGACATCAATGAAGATTTTGTATTTCTTAATTTACTTAGAGAACACTCTGTTAGCTGCCTTCTTGGCGTTTTGTAAAATGCCGAAGTTAGGGAAGAGTGAAGACGCTTGGATACTGCTCTGTCTTCCTGTGGGATTTTGTGTGCACGTGGTCTGTTTGATGATATTTTATGGGGTTTGCCATCCCAAAACTGGGAGATGCAAAGACAGAGGTTTTTGTAAGTTATGGTGAGGTATTTGAAAATTATTTATGTTTGCTGTGTGTTGTTGCCTAAAATACACTTGTAGTTTTAAGGGGTGGGGCATCAAAGGCAATTGTATATTTTATCTAAATCTTAATGTAAAGAAAATCAAGAGATCAACTTCAAAGGTATTTTGCATGAAATGGAAATATAAATTGAGAATGTTTCTTAACCTCATCAACTGTTTGGTGGCCATTTCCTGGATAATTTAGAAATGTTGTTCCTGGATTTGCCTGAAATACGTTTTTGTAAGCGCCCTTAAAAAAGTTGAAGAATGCAAACTTTAAGTCTAGATTTTCCGTATGCACCTTTTGTTTCATGGTTGATAAAGAAGGTGCATGTAATTAAATTTCTTGCATGCACTTTTAGTTTGGAAGTGCCTTTCAGGTTAACATGAAAATCAAATAGCTAAATTATATGGCATTGAAAGACTGAAACAATTCGATCTATTTCCAAACTGATTTTTTTTAACATTTTGCCAACCAACATTTATATACCATTTTACTCCACAAATGACTTTCAACGATTGGGTTATAGCTTTCAATATTGTTTTGTATGCTTGCTGTGTGATGGTTTTAAGCTGCAGTTTACAATATTATTGCTGTGTGATAGCGTTGTATGCTACAGTTTACAATATTATTGCTGTGTGATAGCGTTGTATGCTACAGTTTACAATATTATTGCTGTGTGATAGCGTTGTATGCTACAGTTT